>VDFB02377576.1:73180-175187 GCA_007258455.2 Sequoia sempervirens | reverse complement strand
GAACATTACCATAGAATATGTGGACCTCAAAATGTCATTCCATCTGGAAAAAACAATGCTTTGAAACCTATTAGCATTCTCCTAAAACATCAAGGTCTAACCCAAATCTCCGAAGGAGTGCAGACCAGATAAGTCATATCAATTACAAAGAAAATTGTGTAAACCTTATATGTCAATCTACTATTTGCATATTACAAATTGCTTATCCAAATAAAGTAAAATTTTAAATAAAGATACAACTAACATCCATAAAAAAAATAATAGAATCATAGAAATAAATTTGAAAGGGTGAACGAATTCAGACCAAAGTACCAGAGGGCTTCATGTGTTGAATCTACTCGTGTACACTTAGCAAAAATACTTAACTATTTTTGTGTGAGGATCAAACCCTCTTGCAAAATGTCACTTCTATAATCATCCTCCATACAATATTTAAATCCATCATGTAGTGTTGACATCAATGTAAATCATTAATGATGACCTTCTTCATTTTGTCAATAGAAATTACATTTTCCCTCATTGGGAATTCCTCCCCTGATCATGGAAACCCTGATACTTCTACTATAGCTTCCTTCTAAGCATCAACCCTTAATCCTCTTATGATAGCTTTATCATTTTGCAAGGTATTTGCAAATTTTTGAGTCATCATCTCATTGTATTCTATAAGTATAAGAAAGTAATCCAACCATCCTAATTGCTATAAAATTGATGAGCATTGCTTATATTCCAATAGTAAATTATGTGTTGCAAGTTCTCTTCTCACAATGTATCCTCATATTACTATAATTGAACCACTTTTTTTTCTCTCTATTGTTGTACTTTTTTATTGAATAACCTCTGCTTAACTCTATTACTCTTGATACTTCTACTATGGATACTACTATTTCTTTGTGACAAACAAAAGGAAGTGAAGGAAATTAAAAATGGTTTCTAAAAGAATAGGTTGTGTGATAACATTAAAGACCTTTTTGCTTCCCCCCAACTTAATTATGGTATCTTTTTTGAAAATAGCAAGCATTTAAAGGTTGGGAATAATAAGTGCAGAGTATTTGAATTATGAAACATGAAATTGTAAATTTGTGCACAAATATAAATGTATATGAAATTAACAGTCTTAAATGTTAATTATAGCTAGTTAACTCAAAGAGTACCTTGAGCATGGTGTGAGTGGAAAGTTGGCATGTGTGAAGATGACTTAACATTATTATGAATCACTATGAAAGATTTGAAGGAAATTATGGTGAAGTATTGTAGGTTATGGTGGATGAAAAAGTAACTTAGTATGAGGCAAATAACATGGTGAATAATGGCAAGCAATGAATGAAATTTTATGAAAATGGCATGTTAGGAAGTGTAATTTATTGTTGCATTGTATGGGTGATGGAATGAATAAGTTACATGCTATGAAAGTAAGTGAAATTTTCTACGGGTATGGATGAAATATAATGTGGAAAGTGTTATGGGCATAAATGAAGAATCAAGTGTCATGTAAATGATGTGCCTTGAGGCTTGATGTTGTAGGTCCCATGAGCTTCTACTGCAGGTTTAGAAAAATAAAAGTTATTGATTGTCACCTATGCATGTGTGTGCATGTGATAAGTTTTGAGTGATATGTAATTATACTTGGGAAATATTAGTGGGTGAGTTGTGTAGATGATTTTCTAATACTTCACCTAATGTAGTGCTTACATTTATAGATGGGACATGTAACTCTGACTCAAATTATTGTTGTAAAATATGTAAGAAGGAATCATTTTTTAATGGATTCTTGTAAAGATTTAGTTGGTGTTCATTCACTAACAATATAAATCTTACTTCATAAATTATGGTTAGCTAAACTGCCCCATTAGGAAAAACATGTTGTATCTCATAAGGGTTGAGCCATCTTGTTTGTAACATTCCATTATGCTCTTTATATGTGGAGTCATAGAGAAAGGCCCAATCACCTATGTTGAACTATTTAGTATTGATGAGTTGATTATGTCATCACATCCTCTATTTTTGTATAATATCAGTATGATGAATTGCTTCCATGTGTATCTCATCTAAAGAATTGATATTATGCAACTTCTCTTTTTGTGTTACAGATATATCTATTCCCAATTGCATTGTTGTTCTTAGAGTTTTATATTCAAATTTAATGGGAAGGAATTCCTTCTTACCTTACACCACTTTATATGGTGTGAAGCCTATTTTATTTTTCTAGGTTATTATGCAAGCCCAAACTACTCTAGGTAACCTTTCTGCCCAATCCTTCCTATGGAGTTATATTGTTTTTATAAGAATACTCTCTATTTCCCTATTGGTAACTTCCACTTGACCATTATCCTAGGGGTCACTATTGAATTTGACTCCATTTTCTAGCGAACTTTCATCGGTTGTTCGACAAATATTTTTTCAGAAAATCGACGAATTGACGAAAATAATTTCGTCATTATTTTTTTGTCAAAATTTCGACGTTGAATTAAACGTCGAAATAACAACGTAGATTTTTCGGTCATTGGAATATCGATGAAAAATTTATGTATCCACTGACGAATTACAACCAAAAGGAAATTGCAATGGCTCTTCTGAAGCATCAAAACAACACCAAAAGTTTGTCACTATTTCGATGAAATGGGAAAGGAGTTATGAAAAATCCTTTGTCATAGCTAAGCAACTTTGTCGGACCTTTTCTGTGATTCGTCGGTGGCCTTCGTCGAAATGGCGACGATATGGGCAAGGAGTTATGACAAAGCCTTCATCGCAGCTAGGCAACTTCGTCAGACCTTTTCTGTGATTCATTGATGGGCTTCATTGAAATTGCAATGAAATGGGCAAGGAGTTACAATGAAGCCTTCGTCGTAGCTAAGCAACTTCGTCGGACCTTTTCTGTGATTCGTCAGTGGGCTTCATCGAAATTGTGATGAAATGGGCAAGGAGCTACGACGAAGCCTTCATCATAGCTACGCAACTTTGTCAGACCTTTTCTGTGATTTTTCAGTGGCCTTTGTTGAAATTGCAATGAAATAGGCAAGGAGTTACGATGAAGCCTTCGTCACAACTATAGCAACTTTGTTAGACCTTTTCAGTGATTCATTGGTGGTTTTTGTCAAAATTGCGACGAAACAATGCAATTTTTTTTTTAAATATTCGTTGAAATGTACCATCGCGGAGACTCTTGGCGATGACCACCGAAGACAACCCATCAGTGAGAGATCAATCATTGGCACATGATAAAAAACTCACTCTGATAGTCCATGTCTTGCCAATGACTTCCCTTGGCAAGATAGATCCGATGTCACACCGATTTGACCTCTTCATGAGTTTTGAACATTGTTGGTTATTAGCAAGACATTTTGAGGGTCTCACTGATTAAACAAGTGTCTAAGAGAAATTAAACAAATGGAACCTATTAATTTTCTTATTTTTGGGTTCTTTAAATCATAGAATAGATACCATCTTCTTGTGTATAATGTATTTATATTCAGATTTGAATTCGACACCAATTGTCATTACACATTCCATTTTAATTGCATAGAGTATTCTATAAGCAATATATTGATAGTGCCAAATGATTTATGGTGTTGTACAACTCTACCTATCATCACAGTTCTACTATTTCCCCTGAGAGAATCCTACAAAGACAAGTTTACAATACCAAGTCAAATAATATGAAAAAGACTTACTTCCATACAAATTAAATGATTATTCTCACAATGGAAATTGTCTAATTACAACAACAATTCCATGAAAGGTTATCCATGCTTCATAAGAGATGAATGATCATACATACAAACTATAAGATGCATAGAAAAAGCATTACACTTGAGAAAAATAAAGGGTAGCTAACAAGGGATGGAGTTAACAAATGTCTGGATTGAAGAGAAAATGTGTAGGGAAAATGTTGAGCAGTGTCAAGAGAACAAAGCTATAGAACATATTCTTGACCTAATCAAGCTCTTAAACAACTTAAACACAATTAAAATAATAACACATACATGAGACATGTAATGAACTTCTAATATCTACTATCTTTTTCATTAATGTAGAGGTAGGTGAAGGAGAAATAATTATAATTGTAACACTATTCATAGTCCAGTAAATTATGTCTGTAATTTGTGTTCAATGGACCTTAGTTTTATCATTATACTACCCATCTAATACCATATTTTAATCTAGGGTTCAACTATCACCGAGGATCTAAAGTGCCTTCATGAAATTTAAAAAGGAGCTTATAAAGGAAATAAAGGTAAGAATTTTTACTTGGGAGGAAGATTGAATTTTACTTGTAGGATTAAAGTTCTACATAATCATTGGGATTTATTGGCACATGGGCACATCCTAGAAAACATATGAGTAATGGATTTGACTGCAAATTCTTGGAAATGGTCCTTAATATGTGAGTGGTTTGCAAATTGACTGGTAGAAAATAAGGTTACAAACATATCTACATGAAAAATTATGGGGACAATCTACTGTAATCATCAAAATAGATGAAAAGTGCAAAGGAAAGAGCCGAGCTACATCTCTAGAGCCTAAAAAAACACATGCAAGAAACATAAAAAAAAAGAACAAACTAGTTTTTGGATGAATACAAAATGGTTCCTTTAGCAAGTGATTCATATGCTTTCGCACCTGACATAGGACATTAAGAAGATTTTAGTCTTCCTCTGTGAAATTAACTACTTACAGAATAAACCAAGAAACCAATATTATATACCTCCATGTCTAGCTGAGGGTAGGTATAAGAGAAAAAAAATTCCTCAATGCAATGTCAAAAAATACCAATGTGTGTGTAGGTTTGTGTTACTCAAAATATCATTTCAATGCCTAAGGAAAAATACCAAAGTGATGTTTTAAATTTCAATCTTCACATAGGCTCCCTTATTGCTACGTCTTGACAAAGAAATTCTTAAAAGGAGGGGGAAAAGAGCAAAGAAGGGTAGAGGAAAATTAATGCTTGAATGTATAGAAAAGTATAACATTTTAGATCATTATAACAATGAAACGAATCTTAAGTTTGAAGTATTAATATCATTTAGAACATTTATGATCAAGAATGAATGTAACTAGAGAAACTTTTGCATACCTACAGATGGTACAAATTTTCATGGTTAAGTTGAAGCCTCCCATCAACAACAAGATCCAAATATCTGTGTATCTATCTCAATCGAGCCTCTAAACCCTTCAGAGCTGTCAATTTTTCCACTAACCTGTTATGCACAAAAGTCAAATTTTAGAGTTATGTCACCACTAAAAATAGAAGAAACAGAGCTTTGAAACCAAATCCACACACAACACAATGTTGTATTCATACAAAGCCATAAGAACAAACTAAACTCAGAACATTGGAATGGAAACAACTTCAAATTATGATGTAGAGCATGGATTCAGGGTATAAAGAATCATTTTTTTGCCACCATAGTGAAAAGTTAACACTTTCTTTCATCTTTGCATATTGGTTTGATGCTTTAAGCGATGCATTTCTTATATTGAAAAATTAGTACCTTGTGGAAGGCTTCTCTTTGTTTTGAGAATAGTTTAATATTCTATATAGCAAAGGGCCAACCATATGATGGTGGAGCTCAATTGGCATTAATAGTTACATTCATCATTAATAACATATAACACTCATCCCATCCCATCCATTAATAACATATAACATTCATTCATTTCATCCATTAATAACATATAACATTCATTCATCCATTAATAACATATAACATTCATTCATTAACATATAATATTCATTCTTTTAGTTTTTACATATTATCAAAAATATGGTTGTCATGATATGATTACACTCACTTTTTTTTTGTTTCTTTTTTAAAGCTAAAAAAATCTGAAGTGGAGTATCATTTTCTAAATTATCTGTCCCCCCTTTAGTTTTTTTTCCCTCTGCTCATGATCTTAATGTACGCCTAGTCATGGGGGGTTCTGCTGTAATAAGAAAGAAATGTTAAACTGATATGTTTTATTATTATTGTTACAAGTATTTCATTAATTAAAAGAACATTAGAGTGGTTCTCTTTACCTGATGGGTCCACATCATGTTCCTAAAATTTTGTTATAGACGCATGCTCAACATGTTGAACACCCTCTAAATCCTAATTTGTAGTTGAAACACGAAAGGTTGCATTAATTAATACACCAATTGAAATTAAATATGTTTAAGAGAACATGAGAGTGGTCCTCTTTACCTGATGGGGCCACATAATTTTCTCAATCTTCTCTAGCCTGATCATGCTCAACACATTGATCATGCTCTACACGCTCTAAAGTACCGGGATGCACACCATGACCTTCATCTGCAGGTTGTGCTCCACCCTCACCAGGCTGCATTCCAATGTCATGTGTATTATTATCATTGCTCGAATGTTTTAAAAAAATAGGCATGTAATTACTTTATGGTGGAAATTAATATTGAATAGATTGCACAAGTATTCAATTTTAAATAAACTTTATTGAGTTTATTT
Organism: Sequoia sempervirens; assembly: GCA_007258455.2. Classification (NCBI taxonomy): domain Eukaryota; kingdom Viridiplantae; phylum Streptophyta; class Pinopsida; order Cupressales; family Cupressaceae; genus Sequoia; species Sequoia sempervirens. The sequence continues at coordinate 168,729 of VDFB02377576.1, read as the reverse complement.
ACCTATGTGTTGGATGTAGTGGAAGATTGTGTTTTCCCAGTCAAAACTCTTAGGCGTTCAACCATGACTCCATAGCCTTACTGGAAGGAAATCTTCAGGTCATCTTCTGTGGCAACTTTGTTGAATTCAAAGCCCTACATTTTTGCATAAGATCATGAATTTTTCTTTTATGGTGTGATAAAACCAAAATTGTTTTCAATTTATTATTTGGATACTATATTTAATTTATCGATACTTACAATTCGTGTGACTAATTTCATATAACCACCAGAGCCAAGTTTGTGTTTCCCATGTTTTTCTAGTCTATCCTTTGTTGCCTTCGATGTGTCAGGGAGCCTATGAAAAGTTTGAAATACATTATATTATGTAAAAAGAAAGAGTAATTAGTATATAATTACATTGTTGATAGTATCACATACCTTCCTTGGCCTAGTGGTGTCTTTCATTTTTTCTTTTCATCCTTCTCCTTTCCATCCGACACCAGGTCCTTCCACTCCCTCTCCGAAATCATGGGGGGATGCTCATACTTTTTGTTCTTCTCTAAATGTGACCTATATTGGTCTCTCACATACTTTAGATAGATACCAGCTTTTTGAAGGACCTTGGTTCAGTTGAATTTTTTATCACCGAAGAGCACAACTAAATGGTTAATGAGTCCATCTTTTAAATATTGATTTTGGGCATTCCACCGTATACATATGGTGGGCCCGAAGAGATCCAATGTAATATCACTTAGATTTTTATTAAAAACATCATTTCCTACAAAATGATCATGGGATCAATAGTCTAAAAAGAGCGATCAATAAGTAAATTTCAATTGGATTATATATAATAATAATTAAAACATTTTAAAGTCCCTGGGACCTTCTCTATCTTTATGGGAACAAAATTCTCGGTCACCACAAATGTGACCGGAAATGTTCTCATACTAGTAATACGAGAAGATCCAGCAAATGTTGCTAAAATATCACCAGTACTAGTGGCCTCTGCATCCCCAAGTACATGTCCTGACGCATGTTATGGCATGTGTTCACTACCAAAGGGTGCACTAATGGATGGCTGCATGGTATGTGTTGCCAACATTTCAGATGACAATATAGGCACAGATGATGGGGTTAGATGATGTGATGTATGCGCAGGAAGATCAGGATAGACACTTGTAACAACCCCTACTCCTTGGGTAACACTTGTAGTACCCTGATCATGGCCAGGAGCATCATGAGGATGCAAAAAATCTTGTAAAAACAACACATATTTTAGTTCATGACATAAAAGAGTACAAAATATAAAACCATGAATGAACTTATGTTATAATTAAAGACCTCATGACAACTTACTTGCAAGTTTTGTGATCTCTTAGTCAATATTTCAACCCTCTCTCTTATCTCATTTGTTTGAGGCACTATGAATAATAACTTAAGGATTTCTTCATTGCATTTTTTTGGGGTCTTCCTTATCATATCGAGAGGGCTTGTTGAATAAGCAATGTCATCATCACATAATATTGACTGCACCTCCCTATGGATGCTCTTGTCTACTATTGGTGCCTTTCCCTGATCAGTCGACTGCAACAAGAATATTAAAAACATTATTGAAATTAACCCAATAAACTTATGAAAACAATATAATAACAAAACATTTTGCTCGTATCTAATTTGTACAATTACAATGAGGTAAACCTGTCGGGTAGAAGTGCGTGAAGATAAATCATGGTTTGTGCTCTAGGATGGAGCCTTCTCCGTATGATTAATGTCCCACAGTGACAAAACTTAAATATAAAAAAATATTACCGAAATGAAACCAATAGACTTACGAAAAAAAAACATAAGAATAAAATGGTATATTGGAGTGATTAATTGGAGGTTGGGTAAAATGGTACATAGTATGTACCACCCCCATAGTAACTGTGTTTGTAAATAAGCAATTCAAATTGTAATCGATTATCAACTCTTCCCCTGTAGTTATTGATTTTATCACACATACGAATACACGGTTTCCCTCGCGCGCCTCGAATATGCAATTGGGTTGCTTATTTGTTGACCCAAGTCATGTACTGTTTATAAACCCTGCAATATTCCCTAATGCTTTTGGCCTTCTATCAATGTACATAGCCACTCCTTTATTTTTATCCTTATCTTTTAGCTGTATATAATTTTCTCACAGTGCATACCTATGCATACTACATGTATATCGAACCAGTTGCATCCAATCTTTGTAACTGTAATAGGGTTTGACATACTCCATCAATTTAGTAACTTTTTCATAACAGGCCTTTATGCCGTCCATGCAAAATAGGCCCAAACCATGTAATGATGATGGTGCTATGCGATATATCCTCTCGTTGACACAAAAATCAGTGTTTATTGGAGGAATTTCCTTGGGTACCCATTGTTTCCGTAGATGTTTGTACCTAAGGGAACCTCGACGTCACCTATGCTCTCATCATCATAAGAACATGACCCCCCTTCAACAAGAAAAAAATCCACGCGTTTACAAAATTTTCTTCTAATGTTTTGACCTCTAGTTGATCTCCCTCTTTTACACATACTACATGTCTCACTTTCCTCTTTTCTTCCTAAATTTCCCTCACTCAAGGAAGACAGATCTAACAAATACCTATTTGGTGGTACCTGCACTCATAAGGATGTTGGATGAAGTTCTTTCATGGTGATGTGATCCTAAGGGAAACACCACCAAGTGGTTTATTGGACACCTACATGACTAAAAATATCAGCAAATTTACATTTAATTTCCATATCTCTAAGTGGTTAACGGGGAGGGAGTGTGTACTAGGCCTGGTTAAGTCATCATAAGTTTACGCTTTGGCAATAATTTTTTTTTAAGTCATATTAAATCTTCCTATGTCTAATTGCTAGGAGATTTTTGGTATATTTTAAGGTAGGATGATTGATGAAAGAGCCCAAAGACTAGCCTTTCTCCATGGTGCATCTGTAGGTACACATAGCAGCGGGTCTTCTCTTATGCTTGACATGATTTAAAGAACTTAGCTAGGAATTATTCATTTTAACCTAAGGTTTTCTCATAATTCCATCATTGGAAAGTATGATCAAATTCTTCTATTATGAAGAATTGGTCTATGCCTCTAGTAATCACTATAAATGTTTGTAAGGATAAAATGACTAATTGCATCCGGTAGGAGAGAATCAACTTTGGAGTTTTCAAAGATTATATTCCTCTATTCATAATTTTTAAGGGTTTGTGTGGAGGAGGTTATCACTACCAAGAAGGGAGGAGACCTTTCCTTGTATTCTTTTATAATTTTCATTATTCTTATTTATTTTACACCTACATTTACAAATACACATACATATGCATTTACTGTTTTCATTTATTTCTCATGTAGTTTAATAGTTTGATCGATTTCATATTATATGTGTTGAAGGCTTTAGAATTTCAATTAAATTAATTTATGGATATGTTGTATCTATAACACTAGAAAACCATATGCTCTTTGCATTTACACTTGCATTTAGAAATAAACATTTATATACATAGATATAGATATAGATTTCTTTAATGATATGTTGCATTTATTGTTCTAGGAGAGCATTTAGTAATTGCATTTACATTTACATTTAAAAATATACATACATACATACATACATACATACATACATACATATATATATATGTGTGTGTGTGTGTGTATCATTTATATTCAGTGTTCAGAAACAACCCATTAGGTCTGTACATGGATAAAAATTCATAAAATCAGATCTCCCATACATGTTTTGTTGAAACCTAGGCTTGAACCTCTCATTTCACATGCTTTTTCTTCACAAAACTATTGAGGACAACATCTATACCTTCTTTATTTCTCATCATACGCCCTATTCATGCATCCTACAATTACAACAGTATCCATGGGGCCTCTTACACAAGCTACAGTAATCACAAAAGTGTAAGAGCCCTTTTATATCATGTTTCAACTACAAAACCCTCAAAAATAGGGTAACTCAGATTATGATTTGTTGGTGAGTTGTATGGACAAAATCATTAGCACCAACTCATTCTTGGAGTCTTTTGAAAGAGAATTGAATCAGGTGGCAGTTAAGTACAAACCTTATAGTGTCAAGGTGAATGAGGTGATTAATTTTGATTGGCCAATTGATGAAGAGTACCGGAAATGGGTAAATATATATTTAACTAAGGAAGAGTGAAAAGGATTAGGTTGCTAACGGTTGACAAATTAGCTGTTGCAATTACAACATATTCTAGTTTTGTTTTTTGGTGACACTCTAGGTGCAGAATTCTTGAATTTTTTGTTGTTGCATCAACCATTCTCAGTAGGCACGATGAATAAGAAGATTCTCTAGGGAGATTGTTGTTGTAATTTTTTTTTGGAATATCACAAGGTGGTCCAATTAGTTGGTGACATGTTTGCTTTCTGGACCTATGCTTGTTTGCTCCTTTTTCTATAAGAAGGATTTCAAGGCCAGAAGTACGGGTTAACAAGTTAGATTTTTTTGGTCGAGTCTAGATGAAGTTTCAGAGCTAATTGTAAAGTTTGATGGTTTTAGGGAAAATGCAATTTAGGTTTTGAGTCATTCTATAGTAGGTTTTGAATTCATGGCGATTTGATGTTTTATGACAGTACTGGCATTTGAATTGATATGATTAATTCAAACTCATGTCTCTTCATTGTACAAGCATATCTGAATTTTGAATAAAATGATCAAGGGTTGTTTCATTCATCTCACTATTATGGTGTGTATGAATCTTATTTTAGCTTTAATTCAAGGAATTAATTAAAATTATTGAATGGGATTGTAGGTGGATATGTTCTATATAAGGATTTGATACGTAGTATTGGGTTAGAATACATATTGATGAGATTGTAAAGCAATGTTATCAAGGATCTTATATGTTGTGTTAAATCTATCATAAACCCTTAGATGCTTATAAATTTGACTCCTCCAATGGATATATGGCACTGATCTAAGTTGTACTTATTCAAATGGTTCAGTATTTGTTTTCCTTTACCTAGAGCTTGCTACAAATTTCAAATCAATGACTATCTTATACTGTGAAATTTTATTGTAGTTATCTCATGCTCCAAATAGTTGATATTATTGATAAACAACCGATTCTATTCGGTATTATGCTATTATGTTGAGCTATTAAATGAGATTATCTATTGTTGTTAATGTTGTTTATGATGATGGTGTAGAGGTAAATGCATTAAGGGATAACCCTCCCAGGTCTTGCAGAGCCCAAAGTGTAGGAGGTCTTTCAAACTGGTCTAGGTCCTTCGAAGCTTCCTTTATTGAATTGGCAATCTCCATAGGTAGATTAGAAGATCAACCTGCTTACCATAAAAACAATCAACACCTTGCATATGTTTGTGGTGGAGTTATTAAAGAAGAATTGTATGCCTCTATTTCCATTCATTAGATCTACCTTAGCCTAGCATATACTTGGGCTAAGTCTACAATTGCTTCAGACTCATGCGATGAAGGCTATGTGATGAAATCCTAGACCTCAACCAAGATGTGGGTAGATTATGGGAGTTTTTCCAAGACTTAAGGTTGGTCGATAAAAATGTGAAAGACTAAGCTATTTTATTTTTTATGTATTATCTTATACCATTTTACGAGAATGCTAATGTACGAGAAGATCTTTGGAAACTAGGCATGAAAATTGTAGGTTAAAGAGAATGGGGTGCCCGACTTACAGTACTCATTGCCCCTTGGTCATTGATTTTCCATGAGTTCCCTCAACCTTGTCCTTGGTGTTGGTATTGACCTTGTTTTACACTTCCAAACGCCTCACCGATATTGACCTTTTACTTTTCACTCCTCCAAACTCTTCATCGGCGCAGTATTGGACTCCATTTTAACTCCAAACTCTTCTCACATTGCATTGACCTTTGTTTTCAATATCTAAACTCTTCCTCGGGTGCTGGAATCTCGACCTTGTTTTCACTACTCCAAACTCTTCCTTGGTGCCGGTATTGACCTTTCACTTCTCCAATTTGACAAGCTACAACCCGGGTTTTTGCTTAGTTTTACAAGATGTTAATTAAGCTAAAATTTTGGCACCATTTATTAGGGTTTTAATATTCTACAATATAGTTATATATATTAGCTATATTTTTACATAATAAATAATATAATTATTCAAATTATTATAATTATATATTATATTCTTTAACAAAATTATTAAATACGTATAAAATTATTATAATTAATAATTACTAATAAGTATATTTTTATATAATACAAAATATAATTAATATAATATATATTTAATATAATAGTAATATATATTAATATGAGAGAGAGAAACTAAATTTTGATTGGTTGTTTCATGTCAAAAATCCAAGGATGGCATGTGTCCTTGGGGAGTTATGCTCAAGGTAGCATGCCATTTGATTAAAGATATGATAATTCTCCTTTAAGACCTCTTCAATGTACCCATTGCACACTTAAGGAGACAAAGATAAATATAGGGAAGAAAATATAGAGAGAGAGGGAGATAATGACAAACATACAAATAGAAAGGGAGACAAAGAGATAGATAGGGGTAGAAAGATAAAGAGATAAGGATGAATAGATAGAGATATAGGGAGGGTGATTGATATATCTCTCCCTGTCGCTTTCTATATCTCTATATCTCCCACTATCTATGTCACTCCCTCTTCCCCCCTCTATCTATTGAGCTATCTCTCCCTCTCCACCTTTCTCTCTCATTCACTCCATCTCTCCCTCCATCTCTCATACTCTATATCTCTATCTCTATTTCTCTTTTTATCTCCCTCTCACTCCTCTCTCTATCTCTTTCTATATATATCCCTTTCTCTCCCTCCCCCTCTCTATCTCTCACCATCTCTCCCTCCCTATCCCCCTATCCATCTACTCTCTATCTCCACCTCTCTTCCTTTTTCTTCCCATATATCTCCATCTCTCTTTCTCTTCGCATATATCTCTATCTCTCTCTCTTTCTCTCCCCATCTATCTCTATCTCCCCATATATTAACTAAGAAGCCATGCAAGCATACAATAGTATATGTTGGAAAAACTATAATAGTGTTTTATTAAACTATAAGTAACACTTATCTTTCTAATGTCAAGCCTTCTTATAAAAATAATGCTTTATTAAACTATAAGTAGATTATTGTTAGAACTCTTCATTCAACATGAAATGCCAAATGTAGTAATTTTTTTGTTGCTTTTTTAAAGTTTCATTAACCAAGCTATTTACTAGGTTGAATAAAGGTGTGTTATGACCCTTCATCTCTTTAAAATAATTAGACAATATTAGTGAGATTAGGAAGGGGAGAAAACTAAACTTCTTCAAAATAGGGGTAGTTGTGGGTTTGTTGTTTGTCTTTGTATACTATATACTTAGTTCCTCTAGGATAAATAAGTCACTTTAGATCATTTTCTTAGTTGTGTATCCTAACTATTATAGAGTAAGCTTTTTCATTTTAATTGACTACTACATAATAGTTTATGTGTTGAAAGAATTGTTTCCATTCTTGTAGTTTTACATTGAATACAAATCATATTTACTGCCAATATACTTCTTCATAAAGATATATTAATAAGCGCTTCATAACCCATCTAATCAAATCATAATTAACTAACAAAGGCAATAGGAATTTCTAAAGAAAAGAACACTTGACCCAATCATATGTGTATGGTCCTCTCAAGAAAGGAGTGATCCACCTTAGCAATAACAACTAACTAATTTAGACCTGGGTATGTGTAGGATCATGATGGGCCAAAAAGTCGCAACATGAAAAAATTAGCGTTTTGAACTCGCCAAAAAATGCAAAAATCCCAAGTTGACTTTTTTTTTGGGTTGGGTGTCAGTACATTTCTCCATAGCAATGCCCAAGCCAAAGTACTACAAATTGGAGATCCGATTTTTTTTGGATTTCCAATTCGTGTCTAATATCTAATTTGAAAAACATTTTAAAATGTAATATTTTGATGCTATAAATTGGATATCCAATTTTTGCACACATATACCAATGAGTAATTAGGAGGTGGAGGGTAGGAGAGAGAGAGAGAGAGAGAGAGAGAGAGAGAGAGAGAGAGAGAGAGAGAGAGAGGGAGAGGGAGAGAGAGAGAGAGAAAAAGAGAGGGGAGAGGAGAATTAGGAGGGGGAAGGGAGAGAGAGAGATAGAGAGAGAGGGGGAAAGAGAGAGGAAAAATGAGAGAGAGAGGGGGAAAGGGAGAGAGAGATATATATAGAGAAAGAATTAGGAGGGGGAAGGGAGAGGGGAAGAGGGGAAGAAGGGGAGAGGTAGAGAGAGAGAATTAGGAGTTGGAAGGGAGAGGGGAAGAGTGTTGAGGGTAGAGGATAGAAGGTTTAAGGGTTTAGGCTCTAAGGGTTTATGGTTGAGGGGTAGGAGGGAGAGACTTGAGAGAGAGAGGGAGGGAGGGAGTGGGAGAGATAAAGAAGGAGGGTTAAAGGCTTAGGTTAAGGGGAGAGAGATAGATGGAGGGAGGGTTAAGGGTAGAGGGTAGATGGTTTAAGGGTGGAGGGGAGAGAGATAGAGGGAGTGAGTGAGTGAGAGAAAGACCTAAGAGAGGGAGAAGGGGTAGGAGGGAGAGACTTGAGATAAAGTGAGTGAGTGAGTGAGAGAGAGACCTCAGAGAGGGAGTGGTAGAGAGAGGTAGAGAGAGAGAGAGAGAGAATTAGGAGGGGAAGGGAGAGGGGAAGAGTGTTGAGGGTAGAGGATAGAAGGTTTAAGGGCTTATGAATGAGGCCATGGATGAGGAGTAGAGGGAGAGACTTGAGAGAGAGAGAGGAGGGAGTGAGAGAGATAAAGGAAGGGAGGGTTAAGGGTAGAGGAGGGTGCAGAGGGTTTAAGGGTTAAGGGCTCTAGGTTTAGGTTAAGGAGAGAGATAGAGGAGGAGGAGTGAGAGAGACCTAAGAGAGGGAGAGGGGGTGGGATATTGAAGATACTTGAGAGGGAGAGAGAGGGAGGGAGTGGGATAGAGATAGACGGGGGGGGGGTTAAGGGTATAGGGTAGATGGTTTAAGGGTGGAGGGGAGAGAGATAGAGGGAGTAAGTGAGTGAGAGAAAGACCTAAGAGAGAGATAAGGGGTAGGAGGGAGAGACTTTAGATAGAGTGAGTGAGAGATAGACCCTAGAGAGGGAGTGGTGATAGGAGGGAGAGACTTGAGAGAGAGAGATAGATAAAGGAAGGGTTAAGGGTAGATGGTAGAGGGTTTAGGGTTTAGGGTTTAGGGTTTAGGGTTTAGGGTTAAGGGGAGAGAGATAGAGGGATTCAGTGAGTGAGAGAGAGACCTAAGAGAGGGAGAGGGGGTAGGATATTGAAGATACTTGAGAGAGAGAGAGGGAGGGAGTGGAAGAGATAGAGGAGTGGGAGGCTAAGGGTACAAGGCAGGCCTGCTGGCTTAGGGTTAATGGTGAGGGGAGAGAGATAGAGGGAGTGAGTGAGTGAGAGAAAGACCTAAGAGAGGGAGAAGGGGTAGGGGAGGACTTGGAGATAGAGAGGAGGGGAGGAAAGAGAGGGAGACCTTTAGGAGAGGAGTGATGCTAGGAGGGAGAGACTTGAGAGAGAGAGATAAAGGAAGGGAGGGTTAAGGGTAGAGGGTAGAGGGTTTAAGGGTTTAGGGTATAGGGAAGAGAGATAGAGGGAGTGAGTGAGTGAGAGAGAGACCTAAGAGGAGGGGGGGTAGGAGGGAGATACTTGAGATAGAGTGATTGAGTGAGTGAGAGAGAGAGAGACCTGAGAGAGGGAGTGGTGCGAGGAGAAAGAGATTTGATATAGAGAGAGAGAGGGAGTGGGAGAGAGATAGAGGGAGACAAGGTTAAGGGTAGAGGGTAGAGGGTAAAGGGTTTAAGGGTTTATGGTTAAGGGTTAACGGTTAAGGGTTTAGGGTTATGGGTAGAGGGGAGAGAGATAGAGGGAGTGAGTGAGTGAGAGAGAGACCTAAGAGAGGGAGAGGGGGTAGGATATTGAAGATACTTGAGAGAGAGAGAGGGAGGGAGTGGGAGATAGATAGAGGGAGGAGGGTTAAGGGTAGAGGGTAGATGGTTTAAGGGTGGAGGGGGAGAGAGATAGAGTGGGAGGAGTGAGGAGAGAGAACGCACTAAGAGGGAGAAGGGGTAGAGGGAGAGACTTGAGATAGAGTGAGGAGGAGGTGAGAGAGACCTCAGAGAGGGAGTGGTGCCAGGAGGGAGAGACTTGAGAGAGAGAGAGATAAAGGAAGGGAGTGGCTAAGGGTAGAGGTAGAGGGTTTAAGGGTTTAGGCTTCTAGGGTTTAGGTTAAGGGAGAGAGATAAAGGAAAGTGAGTGAGTGAGAGAGAGACCTGGGTGAGAGGGAGAGGGGTAGGATGGAGATAATTGAGAGAGAGAGAGAGGGAGGGAGTGGAAGAGAGATAGAGGGAGGGGGGTTAAGGGTAGAGGGTATATGGTTTAAGGGTTTAAGGTTTAAAGGTTAAGGGTTTAGGGTTTCATGTTAAGGGTAGAGGGAAGAGAGATGGAGGGAGTGAGTGAGTGAGAGAGAGACCTAAGAGAAGGAGATGGGGTAGGAGGGAGAGACTTGAGAGAGAGTGACTGAGTGAGAGAGAGAGAGAGAGACCTAAGAGAGGGAGTGGTGCTAGGAGGGAGAGACTTGATAGAGAGAGAGGGAGGGAGTGGGAGAGAGATAGAGGGAGATAGGGTTAAGGGTTAAGGGTTTAGGGTTATGGTAGAGGGGAGAGAGATAGAGGGATTCAGTGAGAGAGAGAGGGGGGGAGTGGGAGAGAGATAGAGAGTAGAGGGTTAAGGGTAGAGGGTAGAAGGTAGAGAGTTAAGGGTGGAGGGGGGGAGATAAGAGTGAGTGAGTGAGAGAGAGAGAGAGAGACTTGAGAGAGGGAGAGGGGGTAGGAGGGTGAGACTTGAGAGAGAGAGGGAAAGAGGGAGGGAGAGAGGGTAAGAGGGAGGGAGTGGGAGAGAGATAAGGGGTAGAGGGTTTAAGGGTTTAGAGTTTAAGGGTTAAGGGTTTAGGGTTTAGGGTTTAGGGGAGAGGGGAGAGAGATAGAGGAGTGAGAGAGAAAGAGAGAGAGATCTGCAGGAGAGGGGGTGCAGGGAGGGAGATAATGGAGAGAGAGAGGCAGAGGGTTTAAGGGTTTTGGGTAAGGGTTAAGGGTTCATGGTTTAGGGTTTAGGTTTATGGGTAGTGATGGAACTTCAAAGTTTTGTTCTCTATGTTCTATTTTATCCTGCCTTGTGTCTTTGGTCATCTATGGTGTTTGGGAAAAGCCTAAGGTTGGGGTTTTACCTTCGTCTTCATATAAAACCATAGTGTTCATCTTACACCTTGGATGGGATCTATTTGGCCATTACTTTTTGGGAAGGTTTTAAAATGACTTAAGCCCCACCGCTTCATCTAGGCTGGGCCCCCTTTTGTTTTATCATTTTATTTCCTTCGCCTGAATTTATTTTTCCTAAGTCTTTTGTTGGTCCCGTGTTCCCTCGTTAAAAAAACTTATGTCATTGTTTGTCGTCGGCCTAGTGATGTCCCCTGATTCCTTTAGGGGAGAGGGCCCAGTAGTCATGCATGCTAACTTTCTCAGCATGTAGCAATTGACTGGAATATCGTAGAACCTTCATTTTTTTTTTTGAAATGTAGACTAGTTTGTTATTTATCTATAAATAAGTTTTGGAGGTGCGACTCATCATGCAACTCGCCACATCGGAAGATCTTTTGAGAAGTGTCTAAAATTTGACTTTTTAAAGGTTCGACCAAAACTTAATCATGGAACCCCCAATAGTTGAACCAAAAAAATATCATTGTTGCTTGTAGAATATGATATTTTTATTTAAATTAAAATTAATATACAACCTAAGTGGACCAAATACTTATTGATAACCATATATCTTTGATATCTCTACCTTTTATATTCAACACATATGGACTAATAGTTGAACACAAAAAATCTATTTGTTGTTATAAAAACAACACATAATTATTTAAAATAAAACTTATATTGGACAAAAATGGACCAATGTTGAACACTAAAACTTTTTGAAAATCCTTCACATTTAATGGGAAAATACGTGTTATTTATTGTGCTCACCTTTTATGTTTGTGATAGGACAAACTATTAATATAAAATTATCCAATGCTTGTACATTGCTACCCCAATTGTTGTACACATAAGAACAATATTTTTTCACTATGATAACAATACTTGTTTAAATGAGTGTCTTATTTTATTAAATGAGCATTTTATTTTTTAAATGATATACTTATAGTGGAGAGTTTTAATATTTTATTTGAAACAAAAAAATACTTATTTCACTTCTTCACGAATGTATTTATGTTTTTTTCATATAAAATTTAGAGGTCTCATGTGTTCAAGTATGGGTCCATTTTTTTATCAACATTTGGTTTTTTCTTTATTTACATTTGGACTATTTATTTACAATATATAGTATAATATGTGGTAAGACTGGGTATTATCATCACGATTGAGTGCACAACTATTGAACCCCGCATGACTACTTGGCCCTCTCCCCTAATAAATGTTTTTATTTTGCAGAGGGACAAGTTTGCATGGTCGTAGATCAATTGTCGTGTGATCTTAGCCGTTCCCTGCAATCTCACGATGAGAACACCACACTGTCTTTGTTGATCGTGATATCACGGGCAAGCACCACGTGTCTCATCCAGTGAAGCCGAAGGAATGATAAATACTTTGATGCATCTTTAATACATTATGTCACGGGTTACTAAAGCAGTTATAAGATGCACGTGGTTTAAATCAATGGAGATGTTATAATCTCGGTAGAAAGGTGCTCAATGGATAATAACAAGGTTGGCGACTGTGTTGAACGAACAAGATTTCCAATGGTTGAGATCCATGGTTTCCCGCCATCACGTGATCAAAATTTTCCAGGTCTTTATTGATTGCGATATCACGGGCGGGTGCCAGGTGGATCTCCTTGGCAATGAGTACTATGGTGGGGCAATGGAAACCCAACCTACAAAAAGGCATGGGAATCTGCATGGCTTATGCTTGCCACACTTTTGTTAATGGTTGTCAGTGTCAGTTAATGTACATTTCATTAATTAGCTGTTGCGTACTTCCTTAGTATGTTTACTATAATTTTTTTTCTTTAAAAAATTATTCTCTACTTTTAAAAACTTTTAAAAAATGTTGTATATTTAAATTCTTAAAAATATAGAATAAATTTTTGTTCTTTAAAAAATAATTTTGTTTTACTTTGAATTATTTTAAATATAATTAATAAAATAATTTTGAAGTAATTGTTTCATATTTTGTTATATACATTTAATAAATAAAATAAAATAAAAATATCAGTTTTTAAAATATGATTAATAAAATAATTCTTATACACTAAAAAAATTGATATATACATATAATAAAACAAATATAATAATATATCAAGTTTTAAAATATATGTAATAAAATAATTTTTAAAGGATAAAAAATGTTTCTTACTTAATATATAAAATAAAATAAATATATCAATTTTTAAAATACAATTAATAAAATAATTGTGAAACAAAATGAAATCATTATTAATGAATAAAAAATTGATAAATATATATAATAATTTTAAAATAAGATTCATTCATTTATTAATTATTTTATTAATTATATTGTAAAAAATTGATATAATTATTTTATTTTATTTATTAAATACTTACTAGCATATATATTATTTATTAATAATATATATAAAATATGCTGAGAGATATCCTTTTGATGCGTCTATTGTACTAATATAAAATAGGTGCCTCGACAAAGATATCTCTTGGCGTATTTTATATATACTAATAAATAATATATATATGCTAGTAGCATTTGCAGCACAACATGAAAGACAAGATTAGAATTACTTTTAGTTATAGAATTAAGGTTTAGGGTTAGATATATATTTAGTTAGGGTTGGGGTTAAAAATAGTGTCAGTGTTAGTTTTATGATTAAGTTTAGGGTTAGAGTTAGAGTGAGAATTATTGTTGAGATTGAATCATAACCCTAATCTAACCTTAACCTTAAACCTAATTAAACCCTAACCTTATTTGTAATTGAACTTTAACTCTAACCCCAAACCTAACCCTATTATTGAACCCAAGCTTTATCCTAGAACCCCAACTCTAATTAATTGGTAAACCTAACCTAACCTTAACCCTAATGCTAATCCCAACCCTAAGTCTATCTATAATTATAATCCTAACCCTTCTCATTCTAACCCTAATTATAATCTTAATTATAATTCTAACCCTAACCATAATTCTAATGCTATTCATAATCCTTAGTTTAAAACTAACCATAGTTCTCATGACAACCTTAACTCTAATTATAACCCTAATCAAACCCTGACCTTAACCTTAACCCTAACCTTGAGATTAATTAAACCCTAACCTTAACCTTAAGCCTGAGCTTAATTAAATCAAGACCCTAGCTCTAACCCCAAACTCATATAAGTGAGATAATTATAATTTACCAAAACCCTTACAATAATTGAATCATAACCCTAATTGAAATATAATCCTACCTTTAATTGAACCCTAACCCTAGTTGAATCGTAATTTTAACCCTAAGCATAATTGAACCCTATTTTTAACTCTAAGACTAAATAAACACTAATTTGTATGGTTCAATATTTTGTTTGTCTTTACCTAGTGCTTGCTACAAATTGCAAATCAATGACTATTTTACACTATGGAATGTGTTGTAGTTATCTCATGCTCCAAATAGTTGATATTATTGATGAACAACCAATTCTATTAAGTATTATGCTATTATCTTGAGCTATTAAATGAGATTATATGCTTTTGTTAATTTTTTTTATGATAATGGTGTAGAGGTTGTAAACGCATTAAGGGATCACCCTCCCGGGTCTTATAGAGCCCAAAGTGTAGGAGATCCTTAAAATCCTCATCAATTGGTCCAGGTTCTTTGAGCTTCCCTTGATTGGAATTGGCAATTCCATAGGTAAATTAGAAGACCAACTTGGTTACAGTAAAAAGAACCAACAGGTAGAGGGGAGAGAGATAGAGGGATTTAGTGAGAGAGAGATGGAGGGAGTGGGAGAGAGATAGAGGGTAGAGGGTTAAGGGTAGAGGGGAGGGAGATGAGAGTGAGAGAGAGAGAGACTTGAGAGAGGGAGAGGGGGTAGGAGGGTGAGACTTGAGAGAGGGAGGAGGGAGGGAGGGAGGAGGAGAGAGGTAGAGGGCAGATGGTTTAGAGAGAGAGAGGAGCACCGGAGAGAGATAGAGGGCAGAGGGTTTAAGGGCTTTAGAGTTTAAGGGTTAAGGGTTTAAGGTTTAGGGCTAAGGGTGAGGGAGAGATAGAGAGAGTGAGTGAGTGAGAGAGACCTGAGAGAGGGAGGAGGGGGTAGGAGGGAGAGACTTGAGAGAAAGAGAGGGTAGAGGGTTTAAGGGTTTGGGATTTAAGGGTTTAGGGTTTAGGGTTATGGGTAGAGGGGAGAGAGATAGAGAGTAGAGTGTTAAGGGTAGAGGGTTAAGGGTAGAGGGGAGGGAGATAATAGTGAGTGAGAGAGAGAGACTTGAGAGAGGGAGAGGGGGTAGGAGGTTGAAACTTGAGAGAGAGAGAGGGAAAGAGGGAGGGAGTGGGAGAGAGATAAGGGGTAGAGGGTAGAGAGTTTAAGGGTTAAGGTTTTAGGGTTAAAGGTTTAGGGTTTAGGGTTTAAGGCAGAGAGGAGACACATAGAGGGAGTGAGTGAGAGATAGAGAGAGACCTAAGAGAGGGAGAGGGGTTAGGAGGGAGAGACTTGAGAGAGAGAGAGAGGGTAGGGGTATAGGGTTTAAGGGCTTAAGGGTTAAGGGTTTAGGGTTTAGGGCTATAGAGGGAGAGATAGAGGGATTCAATGAGAGAGAGAGGAAAGGAGTGGGAGAGAGATAGAGGTTAGAGGGTATAAGTTAGAGGGTTAAGGGTAGAGGGGAAAAAGATAGGAGTGAGTGAGAGAGAGAGACCTAAGAGAAGGAGAGGCAGTAGGAGGGTGAGACTTGATAGAAAGGGAGGGAGGGAGGGAGTACTCGGAGAGAGATAAAGGGTAGAGGGTTTAGAGTTTAAGGGTTAAGGTTTAAGGTTTAGGTTAAGGGTAGAGGGAGAGAGATAGAGAGATTAGTGAGAGAGAGAGAGACCCGAGAGAGGGAGAGGGGTAGGAGGGAGAGACTTGAGAGAGAGAGAGGGTAGAGGGTTTAAGGGTTATGGGTAGATGGGAGGAGTGAGTGAGAGAAATACCTAAGAGAGGGAGAAGAGGTAGGAGGGAGAGACTTGAGATAGAGTGAGTGAGTGAGGAGAGGGAGTGAGAGAGAGACCTCAGAGAGGGAGTGGTGCTAGGAGGGAGAGACTTGAGAGAGAGAGATAAATTAAGGGAGGGTTTAGGGTTTAGGGTTTAAGGGGAGAGAGATAGAGGGAGTGAGTGAGTGACCCATTTACATATTATTCTTTTATTCTTCCTCAGTTAAATATTTAGTTACTCATTTACCGTTAGTAGAAATGACCCAAGAATTTAATAGAATGGACTACTCATATAATACCTTGCATTATGGAGCTCAATTCTCTGATATATTACTACTTATCAAATCCTTTGTAAATAATTGTAAAATTATGACTCCATTTAAGCATTTAATTGATTTTCTTGAATCAAAGCAAAAACATAGACACACAATTGAACAAATTCTCAAAAGAAGAATGACATCATTAACATTTCATTCAAAATTCACTCAAATCCACATAAGGAGAGAAAATATATTAGAATTATATGTTTATTCATGCTTATAAGTCATATCTGCATACAATTTAAGATAATTTGCATATATTCATCCAAAACTCAAAATATGCTATTTATTCTATTCCTATCTTTCTACCCATATATTCAACTCAAAACCTAGCTAGAGATTTCATCAGTTCTCTCCCTACAAATGAGCCTTGAATTCCCTTTTATATGACAAGGGAGCAACAAGATTCGGGTTCAAATGTAATTTCACCACAAATTTTTATTTGAAAAGAATATCCATTGCATTTGACTTTCATTTCAAAACTTCCCACACGTTGAATCTACAAAACATAGTGCAACTGGGGAAAGCTAAAGTTGTAACTACCATTAGAAAAGGGAACACAAATTTTCATCAAAATCCCCTTTGTCGCTATCCACACAAAAAATCCAAGCAACCAAATTTCCACAAAGGCACACAATCGACATCAAAATGTGCCACACATGTAGAACCAACACCACCACCACCAACAACATCATCAACACAAAATTTTACATCCCACACAACAACTTCTTATTTACCCACCACCCTACCCTTACCAACACTCTGACCCTAGAATACACGCCCGCTTCTAGTTGTTGCTAGAGGAGGAGAGGCAACATCAACCTCCTCTTCTTTCTTGTCCTTGCCCAATACGATTCTAGTCCACCCGCTTGGGGTTTTAACTGCCAATGGCACCACAGATATCACTTCCTCATCAAAGGGTAGACTGTGATTCAAGAGATCTAAATACCAACAGTGGTTAGAGTCGGTCTTGGTTACACCATCAAAAGTGTTGCTCGTAAGGTCAATGGGAAAGTGTTGGAATCCAAAGGAGCCATGCCCATACCTTATTTTCCTAATGACACTATTAATAGAGCACACTATTTGCTTTCCTTTGTCATCTACCAGTTGAGCAGCAATGTCTTGGAATTACAACCTTCTACTGTATCTAGTGTGAACAATCCTGGGCTTGTCAACCAAAGCACCTTCCTGAATAGCAGGACCGAGCTTTTGTGAGCTCAAACGAACATACCTCCTTATTGAATTACTCATTTTCTCTTGTTAGACAAGCACTCAACTTGATTAGACTCAGCCTAGAAAGTGCTCTAACTACTACAAGAATGACACAATTAGCAGTTAATTCCTATTGTATTTATTGTGCGAGGTAATGGCAACCTTCATCAATGCTTAATAAAAAATCACGTGCAAACATGGCAATTTGGTGGCTTATGTACTATCATCGTTTAACTTGAGTTGCATGAGAATCCACAGATCACCCTTCATGATTTCCAAGAACAACATATTCACATAGATTGAGATTGACGTGACTACACAAGCAAGGAATAATTCATTACTAGTTCACCAGTTGTACGATAAAACAACCACCATGTGCCATTTTCCAACTTTGAATACTACCCGCTAATTTCTTGAAGAGTTGGTAGATCAAACAATTTATCTCAGGCTAACTTGGTTTGACATCCAACGAAGCATCATTGACCTTCCTCATGACCAATAACATTAATCCATCTCATAAACCAACTACCATGTTGGCAGGTCCTATACACTTTGCAAACTGAACAGCTGGAGCTACGAATTGCAATCTCATTGAACTTGCGGCTTTTAACCAATCTTCATCTTCCTCCTGCAAGCTAGCGGGGAACGACAGAGATTTACATTAGATTTTGATCTTGGTTGTCGATCTAAAACCATGGGTTATGAGCTCAATAGTGGAGATTGGGCCCTACATTCCATACAAGACACACATTTGCCTTTTTTTTACCTCGCACCAAATAATAGGCTAACACCTTAGGTCTGTGAGTTGGCATGGTATGATCGAGATCTTCTCCCATATCTTTGAATCTAAAAAACCTACACATTGCACGGTTAGTATTTAATGAAAGGCTTTGGATAAGCCGTTAGTGACATGACCACTGGGGTTAATGGCTTAGGCTTATGTCACTAGATTAAAATTAAAACCCAACTTTAGGAGGAGACAATGCAGTGGGAAAATGATGACCAGTTCTTTGGGCTAATGGGGCTGGTGAACTGACATGCCGAATGGCTCAAGAGGTGAATTAAGGGGTCGATGACTAACCAAGAAGGTCAACCTCAAATTATAACATTTGCGTGCTCTAGGGAATAAAACCCTACTAATTCATGGGGACAAGGGTTTCAAAATGGAGACCCAGGTAAAGTTGCAGAGAGAAAATTCCTCAAAAATTTAGACTTGAGACTGAGTGAGTCCTAAGAGAGTCTAGGAGGGAGAGACTCATCAGAGAAGAGAGTGACCTAGAGATAGATGAGAGGGAGAGAGTGCTAGGGGAGAGAGATAGAGGGATTCAATGAGAGGGAGGGAGTTGGAGAGAGATAGAGAGTAGATGGTTAAGGGTAGAGGGTAGAAGGTAGAGGGTTAAGATAGAGTGAGATAGAGGAGAGGAGGAGAGAGAGGGAGTGGGAGAGAGGGTAGAGGGACATGGTTAATGGTTTAAGGTTTACGGTTAAGTGTTTAGGGTTTAGGGTTTAAGGGTAGATGGGAGACACATAGATGGAGTGAGTGAGAGATAGATAAAGACCTAAGAGAGGGAGAGGGGGTAGGAGGGAGAGACTTGAGAGAGAGAGAGAGAGAGAGAGAGAGAGAGGGTAGAGGGTAGAGGGTTTAAGGGTTAAGGGTTTAGGGTTTAGGGTTATGGGTAGAGGGGAGAGAGATATAGGGATTCAGTCAAAGACAAAACCCCAACCTTAGGATTTTCCCAATACCATAAAAGACTAGTAACATAAGATAGGACAGGAAAGGACCATAAGATAGGACAGGAAAGGATAGATTCAAAAGATGCAACATACTGTGTTGATATGCCCTTCAATCTTCTTAAGAAGATCCATGATCTGTTTATAAAGGAAGTGAATTCATAGATGCATCATGTTCAATTATGCATCTTTTAAACAATGAGGAAGCATTTCAAGTTGTTGTCAAGCCCCTCTCACCATGCATTTCAAGTTTTTGTCAAGCCCCTCTCACCATAACCCTATTGGATAGTCACACATCACATAGGAAGGTGAATTGTTTGGTCACCCACATATGTGACAAGTGGCTATCCAATAAAGATAAAATGAGGAGACTATGCGTATTTATTACACATAACAAAAGAAGAGCAATGGTTGAATCAAGGTCATGATACAAGTACAAGGACAACACCTTTGCAAGAGCTACAAGAGGAAAATGGGATTGATATTATTCATTCATGGGTGTACTGGTGAAAGTGAATGCATGCTACAATGGTCTCATGAAGGACAACAACAAGAAAAAAATCTAAAGTTGCACAAGGCTCTATTCAACACCTTCACAATCAAACATTAGATGAACAAGTTGCCAGATAACATTCAATGCATGATGTTTTAAGGAAAGGCATAAAAGGAAAAGAAATTCAAGAAACATCAACTCTAGTTGACACATATAATATGCCTATTGAAAACATGTCATTACAAGAGGTTTATGACAACAATGGAACCCTCATATCATGTGATCAAGATACAATTGCTATGCTCATAACCTTTTATGTAGGGGTTTTGGTCATCATGATTGATCCAACATGGATCATGATTGCATACAAGAAAAAAAAAGTTACAAATGACAATTAACCAATTATGATTCAGGAGAGGTCTCATTTTGGAAGCCAAGGCCATAGTACAAGTGTATATGAACAACAAATATGAGGTTATGCTACAAGACAGCCATGCAGGTTCATGTAGGACATCAAGCATTACAATGGTACAAGTGCATATGAACTACAATCAACAATCATCAACAAGTAGTGAAGGAAGCAAAGCACGGTTGTATTTTTACCTTTTCATACCATTGATTATCCATTCCAACAATAGGCTATAATAGTGAAGGCATATACTTGCATAGGGGTGTTTTAATGAAGATATTCAACATAAAAAACATCATAAGTCATTGTGCTTCAAGGGAACAAAGCATAGTCATGAATAAGAGCAGTACCATTAAAGGCTACAAGTTTGTCTTCATGTTATCTATGATTTTGAAAAAATAAATCTACATTGGGTGACAACATGACTATAGCCATGAAATGGATTGCAGTGAGATAAATAATATAAATGGTTGTTTCCACTATCTCATTTTCTCTTTGGATAGTCATTACTAAGTCCTAACAAGTGAATAGCAAAGGGATAGGTGTCAATAATATACCTTCATTTGACAAGTCCAAGACTTTTGGTGATCTCATTGACCCAATAAGGCATTGCTTAGAAATAATTTCATATCTTTTTGACAAAATCAAAATGAGGACTGATGTATCCAATTGTAATAAGAGAGCAATGCCCTAGGGAGGGGTAGTACAATCATCTTAGGTACCACTGCTACAAGATGATAAATGTCAATCGTTGTGTTTGTATGCATGGAGGTCCTAAAGCATACTTTGGGTAAGGTGCATTCATGGCATCTTTTGGTGAAAGGTTTCCCAAGTATGAGCAAAGATCCAGTGTTCCATTAGGCTATGTTGGAACAATTATACACTAATCCCTCCCCTAGGGTGTTTTCTTGCATCAAAACCAATCCCTTATTCCTATCATTTGTTGACAAGGGAAATTGATCTAGGAAGTCATCATATAGGTTTCTACTTAAATAATCAATCTGGAAAGCATACTGCTTTATTAGTGCCATCTTGAGTAAACAAGGGCTTCCTCGCTATCTCATACCTTGGATAGACTAAAGCTAAACAAAATATGAAATTATAGAATAGAACTTTTCAATTTCCCACAATTCTCCCTCTCTCAGGTGTGTCTCTCTCTCTCACTCACTCCCTCTCTGTCTCTCCCCTCTACCCTTAAACCCTCTACCCGCTACCCTTAACCCTGTCTCCCTCTATCTCTCTCCCACTCCCTCCCTCTCTCTATCAAGTCTCTCCCACCTAGCACCACTCCCTCTCTCAGGTCTCTCTCTCTCTCACTCACTCAGTCACTCTATCTCAAGTTTGTCCCTCCTACGCCCTCTCCCTCTCTTAGGTCTCTCTCTCACTCACTCCCTCTATCTCTCTTCTTGATGGAGCTTCAAATTTTTTTCCTTGTTTTCCTTTCTTGTCATGCCTTATTTCTCTGGTCTTTCATGGTGTTTGGGAAAATCCTAAGGTTGGGATTTTAGTTTTGTCTTCATGTAAAATCCTAGTGTTTTTCTTATGCCTTGGGTGGGATCTATTTCGCGGTTACTTTTGGAGGACCTCTAAAACATCTTATGCCCCATTGTTTTGTCTAAGGTTGGGTTTCTTTGGTCTTAATATTTTATTTCCTCCACGAGATTTTATTTTTCCCTAAGTCTTGGTCGACCCTGTGTTTCATAGTTTTAAAACAACTTATGTCGATCATTTATCAGCTGCCTAGTGATGTCCCCCTCGTTCTTTTAATAAATGTTTTATTTTGTAGAGGGTAATTTGTGTGACCATTGATTGACTGTTGTTTGAACTCTACCATTCCCCCCCATCCCGTGATGACCACACCACACTGCTTTTGTTATTCATAATATTGTGGGTGGGTGCCACGTGTCCCATCTAATGAAGCTGAAGGGGATGAGTTTGTGTGACTGTTGATGAATCGTCATTTGATCTCAACGGTTGTCTGCCATTGCATGATCAGAAATCACAAGGTCTTTATTGATCATGATATCACGGGCGATCGCCATGTGTCTTATTTGGTAAAGCCGAAGGAATAAGGGAAATACCTTGGTAAATTAATCTAGCTTTAATATGTTATGCAGCAAGTTACTAAAGTGTTCTTCAAATGCACGTGTTTCAAATCTACGGAGATGTTATAATCTCAGCAGGAAAGCTACTAGATGGTTAATGATAAATCCGACGATTGTTTTGAAGGAATAGGATCACCGATGATCAGGATCTACGGTTTCCTACTATTGCATGATCAGAAGTTGCAAGCTCTTTACTGATTGCGATATTACGGGCGACCACCACATGGATTTCCTTGGCAACGTATGGTATGGTGGGCCTCTTATTGCCATGTTGGTGATTATGTCATCTTTTTTCGAAGGTAGCCATTCGATGATTTGATCAAACTGATGGATCAACGACTAATATTTAAATCATCATCAACTACAATTGGATCCATTCGTGGAGTGCACGAGTAAGCTTTAATGGTGGATGAGACAATTGGTGGCATGATTTGATCGAAATAAAAATAATTCTCCTACTTTTATTGTATCACAAAGCATTTAAGTATTTTTTGAAGTAGTCTCAGAGCCAAAAGTGAAGTTGCGAGTTTCTACAATGAAGAATTGGGATTTCTACAAACACAAAAGTCGTGAGTTAATTTCTATGTCGCCTGGTTATTCTGCACTTGAATTTGAATTTTTTTTTACTCTATGCTTGTTATTTGGCTTGTTGATAAATGTTTTAGGGCTATAGGTTGATTGAATTGTGGGGAATTGCAGGGTGTTATTTTGTAATTTCATTTTCTGGTTAGTCCTAATTATTTGAAGTGTGAAATAGTAAGCCCTAGTTTATCCAAGATGGCACCTCCAAAGCAACACTTTGGCCAAATTGATTATTTGAATAGGAACCTATATGATGATTTCTTGGATCAATTTCCATTTTCAACAAATGATAGGAAGAAGGGGTTGGTTCTGATGTAAGGAAAAATCCTAGGGTAGGGATTGGTATATAATTTTTCAAATATAGCCGATGCTAGGGTTCCTGTTATAGGTTTGGAGATGTTTATACTGTGGTATGGAAAGAGGAATTTTCCTCACCCCTTCTCAAATAGCTGGATGTATGATATGGGGAAGTTGGTTATGCCAAATGTGTTCCTTGATATAGATTTGCTTAGGCTCGTGGTTGCGAGATATGACCCTGTTACATGGGTAATCAGGGACAATGATGGAAGGGTTCTATTGAGCATTAACAGAGAAGAGGTCCAATAGGTTTTTGATTTGAGTGAGCCAAGTGTATACTTGGTTTCTATCAATCTTGAGGAAATGAAGCAGGAATATGGAAAATTAAAGTCTCTTTTCAGAGTTAAGTTGCTTCCACCTCATCTGGCTAGGGCAGGGGGTTCAAGATTTCATATTAGCCCTAGTGATCAAGAACCATTCAGAGTAAATTGCTTTGCAATTCATTTCTTGGCCACTTTTTATTCATTGTGCCAAATTTTAGGTTTCAATCCTAGCACGGTGATTCCCATTGCCTACATGTTCATGGGGGTGAAAATACAACACCCCAATTTCTCTGTGACATATGATTTTTCCTCCTTCTTAGATGAAAGGATACATGAAGGGTTGTCGAAGTTTTAGCAGAATGATACAAGCACTCAATTATTTTGGTATTCTATGTTGATGCATATGTTCTTGTGCAAGAATGCTGACTTCTTTTCTGAGAAGATGGAATTAAGGCAATTTGTTGATGGAGAAAGATTTCTTGTACAAATATGGACTGCAGAATTATCGTGTAATAAAGAAGGCACCAGTTATGTGCAATTGGATAATTTCTTTGCTTCCAAATTGAGGGCCAAACTGATGGTGAATGTACCCAGGATCCTTGAGGAATTGCATGATTTCCTCAGACCGAAGGGGAGGAGGCCAGAATTAAAAGTCTACCATAACTGGGGTGACATTATTCCATACCCAGTCAACACTATTTTGAGGGTTTATGGTTTTCAAGGAATCCCCCATATACTACCATATAGTGTGCCACCAAGAGTGGGATTTTTAGAGGTTATGTGGGAAATAGGTTGTATCCATGAGGATAACCTCACTGGGAGGGGTAAGGGAACCTTTTTCCCAGATTATACAGTGGTATCTGATTTTATATTTTCAAAGGGAGGATGGGTACACTTTGGAAAATTCTTTAATGATTACCACTTAAGGTGTGGTCCAAAAGGCAACATGATCCTGAGGGCTTCTTTTCCCTTTTCATACAGAGAACAAAGGGTGGCAAGTTTGTGCATGAGTTCAACTTTCGCGAGGACCTGATTAGAAACGAATTTGATCTAAATAGGTAGGATTTGAACAAGGAGAAATGGATAACTTATGATAAGCTATTAGATATTATGCACAAAATGGATCCAAAGTATGATCCATTGTTGGAGTTCAGTCCACATCATAAGAAAATTGATTTTATAATGGGGAACTTCAAAGAATTTATGGGAACCTTGAGGACCAAGAAGATGAACTTGGAATTGAGTCAGGGTGTGTAGGAACAAGGTGACAAGCCAATGGAAACAAGGCCAACATACTAGCCTATAGAAAGGTGGCCCATTTATAGGAGGAAAAAGGATGATAGTAGTGATGAAGAAGAAGTGGACAGAAAAGGTAAAAAAATAATGAAATTGCCTACATAGCCAGGTCCAAAGCTCAAAACACCTGGGGAAATTAAGATTATTGATTTGGAATCATCACTAGAAGATATTCCTTCATCACCACCATCCAAACCAAGCCCTAAGATGCAAAGGACTGATCAACCACTAGAGGATGTTATGGATGAGATTGTTGTTACTAATCAAGATATGTAGATTGGTATGCCTTCCCCTCCTAGGTCAGCTGAATTGGTTTTATCTGATTTGGATATGAAAGGAAAATGTGTACAAGATGTAAGATTGGATGCATGTAAGGAGTTTCTTGATGATGATGCATTTATAAAAACTCCTATCTTCTTGCAATTGGTATGGAGGATGAAATTTGAGGAATATCAAGATAAATGTAAAAAGAGAAGAGAGTTGAGACTTGACTGGTCAAACTAGAAGAATGATGAGGAAGTGAAAGGTGAATTAATGGAAGAATTCAAGAACATTAATCCTGAGGAAGGAAAAAAATGGCGACTCAGGCTAGTGTATTGATTTTTCCTGAATGGGACATTGCAGATGTTGTAGCATTAAATGCTATTCTAAAGTCCAAGCATCCCTTGCAAGACTCTAAAGAAGAGGTCAAGGAAACAC
This sequence comes from Sequoia sempervirens, assembly GCA_007258455.2. Taxonomy (NCBI): domain Eukaryota; kingdom Viridiplantae; phylum Streptophyta; class Pinopsida; order Cupressales; family Cupressaceae; genus Sequoia; species Sequoia sempervirens. The sequence goes on along the minus strand of VDFB02377576.1, from coordinate 143,033 downwards.
TGCAAGACTCTGCCTTTAGTGAAGAGTTTGAGACTTTGGAAATTTGGGCATTGGCCCCACAAGGGAGAAAGTTGTATGTTACAGATATTAACCCAATTTCAAAGGAGGGTTAATAATAAAAAGAGCTTTAGAGACCTCAACCACTGAGGCCACTAATCTAACTGTGAATGTGGCCAAATTGGCCCAAAAGACTATTGAAAGAGAAGAGGCTGAAAAGAAGAGCATGATGGAGAAGTATAACCTTTTGATTGAGGTATACAACAAAATGCAACAAAAGAATGTTGAGTTGCAAATTGAGGTGGATAGGTTAAGGTATAAACATATTGGGGAGACATCAAGTGCTCCAGGAATCAGTTCATTACCTTCCACATCAAGGTCAGTGCCTCCTGCTTCTCCAATTGTTTCCACACTAGGGTCTCCTAGTCAGAATCCTTCCCTCACCCCTCTTTTAGAACAAATTGATGAAGAAACAAAGTGTTTTGTTGATCCTACAAAGAAGCAACTCATGCAAAAAATTGAAGAATTACAGGCATCATTAAAGGTAAGTGAGGAGGGATCTCTTTCAAAGCAAAAGGAGATTGTCACTGCTATCCTGAGGCACTTAAATGAAAAGGTTGATAATAGATTATCATCTATACGTTCTTTATATTCTTTATTATTTGATGCAATAAAGAATATAGATAGGGACTAGGAGGTAGTGATACCACTAATTCAAAATTGGATCCCTAGGGCCAGTGATTTGGGTATAATGTATAAAGCCTCAAGGTTTGATACAAATAATAGGACCCAGTCATTAAAGCCTTCTCATGCATTAGTAAAATCATTGCAAGGTTTTCAGACCTTACCAGATGACTTGAGTAGGAGGATTAGGGAATTGGTGAAGAATTTTGATGATTGGGGTAACACATTGTTACCTAATATAATTGATGAGCAGGGGAATATCAGGTCACTCCAGCAGTGGCAAGATCAGGAAAATGAGGTCATCAATGACCAAATTAAATTAATTTGTGATGACTCAAATTATGATTTTTTGGTGAGCTGTATGGATGAAATCATTAGCATTAGCTCATTTTTGGAATATTTTGAAAGAGATGCAAATTAGGTAGTGGTTAAATATACACCTTATAATGCTAAGGTAAATGAGGTAATTAATTTTGACTCGCCGACTGATGAAGAATATCATAAATGGGCAACTAAATATTTAATTGAGGAAGAATAAAAGAAGTGGGCTACTCATGGTTGGAAAATAAGTTGTAGTTACAATGGTTTCCAATTTTTCTTTGGTGGTAGTCTTGGAATGGGATTCTTATGGCTTTTGTTGCTGCATCAACTTTTCTCAGCTGGCACGATGAACAAGAATATTCTCCAGGGTGATTGTTGTTGTAACGATTTTTGGAATGTCACCAGGTATTCCAATTGGTTGGTGACATGTGTACTTTCTGGCCCGATGCTTGTTTTCTCCTTCATTTTCTATAAGAATGATTTCAAGGCCAGAAGTACGAGTTAGCAAGTTAGATAATTTTGGGTCGAGTCTAGGTGAAGTTGCAGAGCAACTTGTAAAGTTTGATGGTTTTAGAAAATGAAATTTAGGTTTTGAGTCATTTTGTAATAGTTTTTGAATTCATGGGGATTTAATGTTGTAGAACAGTACTAGCATTTGAGTTGAAATGATAAATTCAAACTCATGCCTCTTCAATGTACATGTATATCTGAATTTTGAATAAGATAACTAAGGGTTGTTTCATTCATCTCACTATTGTGGTGTGTATGATCCTTATTTTATCTTTAATTCAAGGGATTAATTAAAATGCTTAAATGGGATTATAGGCGGATATGTTATGTATAAGGATTTGATAAGTAGTATTGGGTTAGAATACATATTGATGAGATTGCAATGCAATGTTATCAGGGATCATATATGTTATGTGTTAAATCTGTCATAAACCCTTGAATACTTATAAATTGACTCCCATAATGGATATATGACACTGATCTAAGTTGTATGATTCAATATTTGTTCATCTTTACTTAGAGCTTGCTAAAAATTTCAAATCAACGACCTATTTTATCTTGGGATTGTGTTGTAGTTATTTCATGCTCCAAATAGTTGATAATGTCGATGAATAGCCAATTCTATTCGATATTATCGTATTATGTTAAGCTATTAAATGAGATTATTTGTTATTGTTAATGTTGTTTATGATATTGGTGCAAAGGTTGTAAACACATTAAGGGATCACCCTCCCGGGTCTTGCAGAGCCTGAAGTGTAGGAGGCTTTTTTAAAGTCCTTTTCAATTGGTCCAGGTCCTTTGAGCTTCCCTTGATTGGGATTGGCAATTCCATAGGTAGATTAGAAGACCAACTTGGTTACATTGTAAAACAAAACCAATACTTCCCTCTACCCTTAACCTGAAACGCTAAACCCTTAACCCTTAAACCATCTACCCTCTATCCTTAACCCCCCTCCCTCTATCTCTCTTCCACTCTCTCCCTCTCTCTCTCTCTCTCAAGTCTCTCCATCCTACCCCCTCTCCCTCTCTTAGGTCTCTCTCAACCCTTAACCCTCCCTTCCTTTATCTCTCTCTCTCTCTCTCTCTCTCTCTCTCAAGTCTCTCCCTCCTAGCACCACTCCATCTCTTAGGTCTCTCTCTCACTCAATCACTCACTCAATTTATCTCAAGTCTCTCCCTTCTACCCCTTATCCCTCTCTTAGGTCTTTCTCTCACTCACTCACTCCCTCTATCTCTCTCGCCTCCACCCTTAATCATCCACCCTTATGTCATTTTAAAAACTTCCCAAAAAGTAATGGCCAAATAGATCCCATCCAAGGTGTAAGATGAACACTAGGGTTTTACATGAAGATGAAGGTAAAATCCCATCCTTAGGATTTTCCAAAACACCATAGATGACCAGAGACACAAGGATGGATAAAATAGAACACAAAGAACAAAACTTTGAAGTTACATCACTACCCATAACCCTAAACCCTCTCCCTCCTAAAATAGAACACAAAGAACAAAACTTTGAAGTCTCTCCCTCCTACCCCCTCTCCCTCTCTCAGGTCTCTCTCTCTCACTCACTCTCTCTATCTCTCTCCTCTCTACCCTTAACCCTAAACCTTAAACCATTAACCCTTAAACCCTCTACCCTCTACCCTCTCTCTCTCTCTCAAGTCTCTCCCTCCTACCCCCTATCCCTCTCTGAGGTCTCTCTCTATCTCTCACTCACTCCCTCTATGTGTCTCCCCTCTACCCTTAAGCCTTTCTCCCTCTATCTATTTCCCACTCCCTCCCTCTCTCTCTCTAAAGTCTCTCTGTCCTAGCACCACTCCCTCTCTCAGGTCTCTCTCTCTCTCCTTCCTCCCCTTTTCCCTCTCCCTTCCCCCTCCTAATTCTCTCTCTCTCTCCTCTCTCTCTCTCTCTCTCTCTCTCTCTCTCCCTCTACCCTTAACCCTTAAATCCTTAAATCCTCTACCCTCTATCTCTCCCACTCCCTCCCTCTCTCTCTCAAGACTCTCCCTCCTACCCCTCTTCCTCTCTCAGGTCTCTCTCTCTCACTCACTCCATCTTTCTCTCTCCCCTCCACCTTTAACTCTAAACCCTAAACCCTTAACCCTTAAACTCTAAACCCTTAAACCCTCTACCCTCTATGCTTAACCCTCTACCTCTATATCTCTCCCCTCCCTCCCTCTCTCTCAAGACTCTCCCTCCTACCCCTCTCCCTCTCTCAGTCTCTCTCTCACTCCTCCCTCTATCTCTCTCCCATATACCTTTAACCCTAAACCCTAAACCATTAACCCTTAAAATATAAACCCTTAAACCCTCTACCCTCTACCTCTCTCCCACTCCTCCCTCTCTCCTCCCTCCCTCTCTCTCTCTCTCAAGTCTCACCCTCCTACCCCCTCTCCCTCTCTCAAGTCTCTCTCTCTCTCACTCTTATCTCCCTCCCCTCTACCCTTAACCCTCTACCCTCTATCTCTCTCCCACTCCCTTGATCTCTCTCTCACGTAATCCCTCTATCTTTCTCCCCTCTACCTGTTGGTTGTTTTTATTGTAACCAAGTTGGTCTTCTAACTTACCTATGGAATTTCCAATTTCAATCAAGGGTAGCTCAAAGGACTTGGATCAACTAACGATGATTTTAAAGACCTCCTACACTTTGGTCTCTACAAGACCTGGGAGGGTGATCCCTTAATGCATTTACAACCTTTTCACCATTATCATAAAAAAACATTAACAACAACAAATAATCTCATTTAATAGCTCAACATAATAACATAATACTGAACAGAATTGGCTGTTCATTAGTAATATCAACTATTTGGAGCATGAGATAACTACAACACATTCCACAGTGTAAAATAGTCATTGACTTGCAATTTGTAGCAAGCGCTAGGTAAAGACAAACAAAATACCGAACCATACAAATTAGTACAACTTACATCAGTGTCATATATCCATTAAGGGAGTAAAATTCATAAACATCTAAGGGTTTATGAAAAATTTAACACATAAAATATAAGATCCTTGAGAACATTGCTTTATACTTTCAACAACATGTATTCTAACCCAATACTACTTATCAAATCCTTATACAAAACATATCCACCTACAATCCCATTCAAGCATTTTAATTAATTCCTTGAATTAAAGCCAAAACAGAAATCATACACACCACAAGAGTGAGATGAACGAGAAAACCCTTGATTATCTTATTCAAAATTCAGATATGCATGTACAATGGAGAGACATGAGTTTGAATTAATTATTTCAATTCAAATGGCAGTACTATAATAAAACATCAAATCCCCATGAATTCAAAACCTAAATTGCATTTTCCTTAAAACCATCGAACTTTACAATTTGCTCTGCAACTCTACCTAGACTTGACCAAAAAATATCTAACTTGCTAACCCATACTTCCAGCCTTGAAATAATTCTTATAGAAAATGAAGGAGCAAACAAGCATTGGACTAGAAAGTACCTCTCATTTCACATGCTTTTTTTCACAAAACTCTTGAGGACAACAACTATACCTTCTTTATTTCTCATCCTACGCCCTATTCATGCATCCTAAAATTACAACAGTATCCATAGGGCCTCTTACACAAGCTACAATAATCACAAAAAATGTAAGAGCCCCTTTATATCATGTTTGGACTACAAAACCCTCAAAAATAGGGTAACTAGGCTGTATGCAAAGAAATGAAGTTTTCTAACTCAAATCGGCGCCTTAAGCCCTCAAATAAGATTCAAATCAAAGCTAACACATATCTTCATGACCTGGAATTGATTTCACATCAAAATATGGCTGCATGTGACTGTACAGTGCTGTATAATAGGAAAAATGAAATTTTTTTGAAGAAAAACATAGATTTTCAAATGTCAAGAGCTTTTATTTTAAATCCTCAACCATCAACAACCATTGCAATGATCACTTTATGCATTTTAAAGGCCTTTACACGTCAACCACTAAACAACCACCTCTACAGCTGACTTTTTAAACTTTTATGATCACATGAAACATAAAACACACTAATTTCAAGGTTGTTAACATCACTATTTAAATATTTTAATTTTTTGACCTTTCAAACATTAAAAAGTACATCATTAAATTAATTATGTAATGGCATAAAAATTAAAAACATCATGAATTAATTATGTAACCACATAAGTAAAATATAATTCTATCAAGAAATTAATATCAAATAGATAATATAATCGCATAACTCATACATTTCAATGTCATTGATCTTCTTCTTCATCCAACTCTTTGTCTATATCATCCGATCCAGATTCGACATTGTAAGGATTGGTTATATCATCATCATCATCATCGATATCAGTTTTGATAATGTCATCATCCACATAGATATTATCTTCATGAACATTAACTCCTACATCATCATAATCTATTTCCTCCTCTTCGACATCTTCGTCAAGGAAATCATCAACTAACTGTTGATCCCGATCATCATCTACATCATCTTCTAGATCTTTGGTATCTTTTTCTTCCACCACATTATACTTTACCAGCCTTCCTCTTGGATCATGTCTAACAAAAACTGACCAACCATGTTTACCTTGAGTAAAATACCTGCTCACATTGGCTTGGAAAAACATAGGGCTCATTTCCAGCTCACTTGATCAACCTTGTATTAACCATGGTAAATCCATGATCATGTTCAATAACAGTTCTCTCGAGATCATTTTCATTCAATCATTGCCTCTACCATAGGATGAAAAACATAATTAATTTGAAGGACTTAAAGTCACACTCAAGTATATCATCCAAAATCCCATAGTATCAATTTTTTAAGACTTCTGGATGTATGTCGCCTCTAGATGAAACATTAGTCACTTGAAATTTATGACCATTGCACCACATAGCCTTGTGGTGTTTCACCTGCAATATGTCAAACATGTAAAAATTATTGCAATATCATCAGTTGATAAACATATTTATTCTTGGTCGAATGTATGCAAAGAAAACAATCTCAACATATATATACATCAATATAATTGAAAATAATTAAATAATATGGGTGATTAATATATTTATGCGTACCTGTTTATCTCTTAAACCATATGCTAAATCAATTTCCCTTTGTGTAACATTGGAATCTCCATTGCGATGAGCTTCTTTAACCAATGAAGCCACACATTCCCATGTTAATGCATGACCAAATTGTTGGCATCATTCAATCCATATTGTCATCCAATCAAGATTGTTTGTGATGTAAAAATGTAGTGCATCCCACTCTCAACCAATTGTATAAAAAAAAATGAAATTCACAAACGACGTATAATTAGTTAAATATTATAGTATATGACCTTAATTTATAATTGATGTATATTGAAGATTAAAAATTAAATAAGTACAATATACATAAAAACCATATGTAAAATGTATTCCAATTAATCTCCATGACCATCTTATAATTGCCTCTCACTTTCCTCAATCTACCTTTCCCCATCAGGTACTCCCCTTCAAATTTTTTAATGGAGTTGAGATCCCAAATGCGATCTACATGGATCTTTGCTGCAAACTTAGCAAGATATTCACTAATGTACACCATGTTCTGGTATACCATATATCCCTCGACCATAGAACCCTCAAGATGTGCTCTTTGTCTAACCAAAGCCTTCAAAAATTTTAAGTGCCTATCAACCATCCACATTGACCTTATGTGTACAAGTCCACACAATTCAATCTCCTCAACTTGGTGTATGAGTTAGTTTTCTTGTGCATTGAAAAATGTCGAAGGTAGACACTTTTCCATTTCACACATTGGACGAGGAATTTTTCTCTTCCAATAATATATATCTTCTTTATGGATTTCTTTAGATAACAGTCATCTACAAGTGATTCAAGGCACAAATATATTAACGAGATTTAACAAAAATATACAGTATGTTACATAACAAGTAAAAAAAATGGCAATTATACGATGTATACAACGAATTGAACAAATATCGCTACTTACCTCATGTATTTTTCAAGATCATATATAACTTTCTTGACATTGTTTTCAAATTTGTCTGGGAGAGATAGAGGTAGAATATATTGCAACAATTATAAAATGATTTTTTCATTATTTTTCCAAAAGTAGTAAACACAATACACTGAAAAGTACATGCATTATACAAGTGTATATAATATACCAGAATAATTACCTTAATGAAGGTATGCCAATCATGCGTTTTTATCCATGACCCAAATTCACCTTTCTTTGTTATTATATTGTTTATGTTCGCAGCAAATCCTGTGGGAAATCGATTTTTTCATATGACTTCTTTTATAGCATTGCTTTGCTACTTTGTTAATAACCAAGGAAGGGAACTTATATTAATTTGGTCTCCATCGCTATTTAATTGAATGAAATTTTTTATTGCATGATTGGCTTCCTGAATGTCACTACAAATTTTGACATTTTTTTTCTTTGTCATGTCTTCCATCCAATATTTTCCATAACATTTTTGTTGTATTCTTTTTTATATGCACTGTATCAAAAAAATGCATAATTTGTAGCTGCTCATAGTAGGGCAACCTACTAAATTGTCTGGGATAACTTTTTAATCCCTATGGAAGCCAACCATTAATTATTTGATGACCTTCATGAAGCATATAAGTTAAACAAATTAACAGTGACAATCATTGTCCATTACAAAATGAGTAAACACAACACAATATAAAAATATAAATTCGAAACATATCATATATGATAGATAAACAATTTGATCCGATGTATAACCTTGATGATTAATTCTATTATATTCCAACTTCTATAGGTGAGGTGTCATTCTTTGTGGTTTTGATGTAGCCTCCTCTTTCCCATTGAAAAGATATTTTTCAGTAGTTCGATACTTATGATTTCTATGGAGGAAGTGCCTATACTCATAAAACACTTGCTTTCCTAAACTTGTTGAATGATGAGATTTCATCTTTGGACCACAAATTGGAAATGCAAATTTTCTCTTTGTTTGAAGACCTACAAGATCATATATAATTGGATTAAATATGCCAATTTTTATAATTATATATAATGAATAGATTATTTTAAAAAAATGCATGATATCTACTTCATCAAATTAAATATTGTTAAAGTGCAGTCAAAAATTATAACATACCACAAAAATGTGTTAGCCCTGGGGCATCATGAATTGTCCATACAAACATTGCATGGAATTGAAATTGTCTTTGTCCTATTGGTCTAGAGACACCATACATAGTGATGCCATTCCATAACTTTAGCAACTCGTCGATAAGAGGCTCGATATATACATTCATATCTTTAACTTGGTACTTACCTAGTTGAATGAACATAAACATTATATAATTATTATAAACATTTTACTGCAATATATATAAATTAATGTACATGACTATTGAATGAAAAAAATATAAGTCATTATGCAACAAATAAGAAAAATGAGATACTACTACGTTAAAGAAAATTGATGTAAGAAAATACCTGGAACATTCATTGACAACATTATGTGCTCCCTCTTTATTGACATCCACGAAGGAATGTTATTGTTGATAACAAAAATAGGCCACACCGAGTAAAGAGATCTCAGCTCTCCAAATGGATTGACACCGTTCGCTCGCAATGAAAGCCTAAGATTACAAGGTTCTTCTTTAAAGTGTGGCCATTTTCCCTCCATGTCCCTAAATGTAGAACCATCTGCAGGCATTCAAAGAATGCCATCTCCACTTATATTACGTGCATGGTAATCCATAAATTGCGCTAAGCTTTCACACCTAAATAATCGTTGCATATGTGGAATAATGGGAATATAACGAAGAACCTTTCAAGACACCTTTTTTGTTAGTTGATTTGTTCGATATCTACTGATATGACATTCCAGACATTTTGTTGCAAATTCTTGTTGTTTATGATATATAATATGATCATTGGGACATGCATCTATTGCTTGATACTCCATTCTGATATCTTTCATAATACCAGATAAATCTCGGTATGAGCGAGGTAAAATATTTGATGGTGGTAACAAAAATTCACCAATCAATCTACAACAAAAAATAATTTGTTAATATAGAGAATATTAATGGTACATATTTCATCCTTTATTTACTAGTGATGAACTAACAACAATTAAAATAGATGAAAAAAGATGACATATATGACATACCTTAACATTCGTGAGATTGTTATGTTTGATAAACCATTCATAACCTTCAAGTTCAACAACAACAATACAACAAAGAGAAGAGTTGTTTGGGAGCCTTCATAAAGGAGCTCATATGCCTTCTCAAGTACAAGTAAATCATGAACATCATCAAAGTCATCTCGTTCATCATGATCAACTTTGACACTAAATGTGTCATGGATCAATGCATTTGTACCATCATCTTCAACTGTGTTTTTTGGCGCATGATCATCTTTTTCCATAGGATCATTAACTTCAACTTCGATATTCACAACTCCATGTTTGTCTGCTTACAAAACCACATTCTCCAGGTTGTGATAATCCATATCATCTGCCATAGGGCACCCACCTTTATAATAATGATAGACACAAATAAACCATGATCATGATCAAGTGATTATATATATATAATGTTAAAACAATATAAACATTTACAAATTCAATCAATATAAACACATATAATGAATAACTTACCAATGGACGATAATCATGCCCCCCTTCAATGTGACCATGCTGCCTACAATGTTTCTCAACTGTTGTGATTAAAAGTTGTCTCATCTTTAAGCCCTTGCAATTATTGCAAGGACAATAACATTTCCCATCACCCTTTCTTTTCAATCTAGCCCACAATCTATCAAGTGTCTCTTTATTTTTTTCCAAACTAATATTATCTGGCATGATTTTTCTTTACCAAGCTTGACTATTTAGATCTTCAAAAAATATCAAAATCACACTCTAATAATTTTTATTCATAGACAAGTAACAAAATCTAATAATTCCAATATTTTACACCAAAAAAAATTGGCATGTAAGCACCCCTGCCAAAGACAAGATTGTCTAAAGTTAATGACCCCAAAAAACACTTTAAAATGCTAATTCCAAAACTTATTAAATTCTATTTTTACTATGATTTCCAACCATTAAGACTCCTCAAATCAGAATATTGAACTTGATCGCAAACTTCCTACAACGATGGAGGTAGCGAGCTAGTAAGAGCAAGTGACTCATTCCTAAGGAGCAACACGTCGAAATCATGATTGCTAATGCCAATACAGATTTATCATTTTAGTTAAAGATGAAATGTGTCACTTCTTATGATGAGCTTATCCCGAGGGCCCTCAACATTGAGAGAGTACTAATCGCACAAAGAAGCACACACTAGTAGAATTTGGAAAATAAATGACTAGGTGACTAAAACTTTTAGTCACAACAACTAAAAATGACTAAATTCTGCTCATTTTTTACAACTCAACTATAAATGAGTAAATAAATTACTAGTTTGGTTGTTGATTAAAAATTATTTAGTCACACAAATAAAAATGACTAAATAGTTAGTCATTTATTTAGTCACAATCCATTTTAATAAATTATTTAAGGAATCAAGAATATAGCCCGCCAAAATACTCTAAAACTTTAATAAACATACCCTAAAACTTTTGTCAAAATCTTATTTTTAGGCATAGCCCACCAAAATGGAGTTTTCATTTTAATAAACATACTCTAAAACCTTTGTCAAAACATTATTTTCAAGCATAGACTGCCAAAATGGAGAAGTGTTTCCATAAAGAATGACAGAGAACGATGAGGAGATGTGTGTGAAAGGAGGCATAGGATTCATTGTTGCTTATCTCATTCCTGCTCTGCTCAACAAATCTTACATTGTTCCCGCTATTATTTGTAATCTAGGTATTTACTTGACATATATTTGCATAATCTCAAATTTCTTCAAAGGCTTTTGAAGTATCAATGTATCCTATATAGGCTTTAGAATGATTTCTTTTAATTAAAAAAATAAATAAATGATGTATTTCCCTGTAATTAGATAATGTGGATATCTCCTAAATCTGCCCTAGCACACTATCCTCTTTAGCACTGTATTCATTACTCCCACTACTAGGGTTTTGCATGTGACATCTTTAATATCTTCATGACCGTGGCTTTTAAATAGATCTCAATCTTTGCTTTAATCCTTTTCATGGTAACCCTTGAGTTCCATAATCCGCCTTCAATCTCTTCTAAGAATGGTATCTTAAGCTGGACTGCATAGTATGCATATAAAGCAAGTCCTTCACACCTACCATTGTTCCAAACCACCACTCACTACCTTGCTTAAAATGTTTCCTCTATAAGCACAATAACATGTTTTAAAATCATGGTTGCCAATGATTGACCATTAGGGTCACCACTTTCATCAAGATATAATGAGATTTTTGTCTTCAAACTCAAGGCATTATGTAAGATAACATTGTGAATTGTTTGTTGTGTATGATTTGATTTTCTTGCACATTTACTGCTTTGCTAACTTCCTTTAAGACTGGGTATTGCACCCTCAGCTACAATCTCAAACAACTCACTCACTATCACTTGAAGATTCCTTTCATGAGCATCCTTCTATAAAATCAAACTATGCCCTATAGATTGCCTACTTACTATAGGGGACTCATTGTTTCATGGTATTGTAGATCTTAAGATTCTTCAACCTTATTGACACTACTTCATAGTCCACAAGGTATTATTCACTATTCTCCCATCTTTGATGAGTCTCAAAACACTGCTCAAACATGCAATCCACTACCTCTATTATACATTAATGGCTAAGAAGAAACATTGAACCTATGATTACCACTGTTACTTCATTTGGAGTCATTCCCTAATTGCATTTTCCTTGTCTAACACTACCAAAAGCATTTGAAAAACCCTTAAGGTCAACAAGGGGGTAAGAAAACTCATTAAAATCTCCACTTTACTATGCAAGGTTTGAGCTTTATTATCTTGTCACTGCTCAGCCTCTTTTTGACTGTCACATCTCAAGTGATTGTCATTCTTCTTACCGTAGATTGCATTTAAAAATTTCACTAAGCTACATAGTGTGCTTGTTATTAGCTACAATGTCTCAATCTTTCTGGTATTGCAACCTCACTAATCTGCTAGAGTTATTGTTTATATTTCTACAAAGGCCTAGGGTTTGTACCCTAATCATGCTCTTACCAATGCTTCTGTTAGTATTAAAAAAAAACCTTAAATCTTGGGCCAGAAAATTAGTTGTCTTGAAAAAGTTGTGGTATGATCTTGGATTGTATCCTAGAGTGTGTGGGAAGCTTGTGTTTGATAATTAAGGTATGTAAACCTGATCAAGGAAATGTATCCTATATAGCATGGGTCTTGCTTTAATACTTTCCATAATGGTTATTAGCATATCACATTATTATAGTTTGTGGTAACCCAAGATTGCATTAAAGTATGTAACAAACTTGGTTTGTAGTTTAAGTTATAAACTTTTAAGTAACATTCATAAGGTCTAGAAAATCTTGATCACTCTCTAGAATAGCCCATTAAACATGGGTTGTGCTTGAATGCACTACATAATTGATATAACACAGCCACTCTGCATATCAACCAGAGTTATAGGGTCTTTACTGCAGCAAGAGGTAATCACTCTTCGATCATGCTATAATTACATCCTAACTTGTTAAACTTGAGACAACCTAAATGCACCCAATGATGATTGACACCTGCATTATACAACCTGAATTAACTAAATTATATGAGTACCTCCATTTCTATCACAACATAGCCACATTAAACTTGGGTCACACATGAATGCATCATGTATTTGTTATAGCAAAACTATGCCACATGACCAATAGAGTTATGGATCACATAATTATAGTCACAAGAATTTGTTCCTTGGTTGTGATCTTATAGTGATTCCACACAACAAAATATGGACATGAAATTCTCAAAACCCTAAACCTCTAAAAATGAAATCTAATGAGATGTTGCTTTAAAATATGATTTTCAAACCTGGAACTACAAATCTGGCTTCAAAACTGAATTTTGCAAAAAGACAATGACTACCTTCAACTTGGCAATATCTTCTTGATTTTTTTCTGATTTTTCCCAAAAAAATCGTCCTTAGTTCTCCAAAAATTGTCTCAAGTAGAGCAAAACACTGTCACAATAAATCAGCGAACTCACTTTTCTTTATGTCAGCCACAATTTGATTTTTTTCTTATTTTTCATGTTTGTTGAAATTTTGACAAAACTGACAATCGAAATTTCAATGAATGTTGGGGATAAACTTTTAAAATTTTGAAAATTACACATCAAATTTTACAAGCACCCTACAATACATCAAATTATACATATTTCATCAGACATTCTTGTTGGATTTTGTAGTCAAATGAGTTAGTGGATGATAGGGTGTATATTTATTGTGTTTGATCTCATATTATTTTACTAATTTTTTTATTAGGTCAAAAGTGAATTGGGGCCCTTGATCTTTCACTATTTCTCTAGGAACACCATACCTTGTAAATTTATCTTCATAGAGAAATTTAGCAACATTTCCATCTATTGCAAATTGTAAGGATTTTACCTCCACCCAATTTTTTAGATAATTTGTACATACCAAGATATATTCCTTGTTATTTGATGTTGGGGCTATAATACCAATAAAATATAGCCCCCACTTGTCAAATGGTGCAATGACTAGTTGTGGTTGAAGTGACATTTCATCAATCCTAGTAGGCCATCCCATCCTTTGGCATCTATCACACCTTCTTGTGTACTTGACAACATCCTTGTGAAGTGTAGGCCAATAGTAACTAGTGTTCAAGATTTTGGGAGCTTTCCTCCATAAGGTTCATCATGGTATGTATTTAGAATTTCATAGACTTCATCCTCTTGAATGCACCTCCTCATTATATTATTTTTCCTTGTACAAATCATATATCTAGCTACCCATGAATAAGAAAAACTTCTCTCAACTAGATGTCTCTTTTACCTTGGTAAGAGATGTGGTGATGTTTTCCTTGCAACTAGGTAGTTGGCTATGTTTTCATACCAAGGTGTATGGACAAAGAGGGAAAATAAGCTTTCATTAGGAAATGAATCATCCACAATATCCTTTATTGATTTTTCTGATAATCTTGAGAGAAATTCATCTAATATATTAGCCTTACCTAGTTTTTCCATAATTATGATATCAAACTCTTGGAGTAGAAATAACCACCTTACAATTTTTCCTCCAACAATTGGATTATTCTTTAGATATATGATTGATGTATGGTTTATGTGAATCAATAAAGAGTATCTTATGGTGCGGTACCTAAAATTATTGATGGCATGGACTATTGCCAACATTTACTTTTCAGTGACTGTAATTGGTCTCAACACCTTGAAGATTCTTGTTGATATAATAGATTAAATATTCTTGTTTTCCTTCTTTGTATCCTAAAACAACCCTAATTTCAAATCATATGCATCAATGTGTATATGCAAAGGTATTGTATATGTGTGTATGAAAATATGATCAATCTAAATGAAATTCAAACACATATCAATAAGACATTAAATCAGAAAAAATGAAAAAGAAAAACAGAATAAGCAAACTGTTACTGCAGCTTCCCCGAAATCAAATCGTCTTATCTCTCTCTAACTCCAACGTTTTGTTGTTTCCAATGGCTCTCAGATCAGCAAATCAAGCTTCAACAAAATGAACAGCTGAAGAACGAGATTTTAAAATGTACACTATGCTAAATGCAAGGCTATGCTAAGATGAAAGTATTGCTATGATGCTAAAAGGTTGTGATTGCATAAGCTGATTGCATGTATGTTTGTGTGTTTTCATATGTATGCGTAGGTAACCAAGGCTTGGATTTGCACCGACATTTATAGAGTTTTAGAAAGGATGGTGGAAGATTTTTGAAAGTGGAGAGGGAGATAGAAGGTTTCCCTTTTCCTTCAATTTCCGTCATTGAGATCCAAAGGGAAATTTCCGTTTCGAAGAGTGAGTTTAGAATGAGTTAGAATTAAATAAAATAAATTTATTTAATTTGTAAGTGAAGATGGATATAGAAACTCGCATAATTAAATAAATTATATTTAATTATGTTTTAGAAACGAATTTAGGGTGAGAGGAAAATATTAAATTAAATATTTAATATTTAATTTGATTTTGGGATGAAGAGAATATTCCATTATTTGAATATTCAAAATATTCAAACTTTAGAATGACATGATAATTAAAATAAATAATCGTATTTATTTAATTTAATTAAGAGGAATGTGGGAAATGTCAATAATTAAATAAAATTCTTTATTTAATTAAGGTAGAAGAATTAGAAAATGAACAATATAAATAAATAATTAAATTTATTTATATGTAGATGACTTTAGGGGAATTAATTAAATAATTCATATTTAATTAATTAACAAGCTTAATCATGACCATTTTTAGACATATACAGTATAGTTTGGTCCTCTCAAGGTTGGAGTATTAGTAAGTGTTTCTTTAAGGGCTTCAAAGGAATTTTTGAAAGCATGGGTCTAGTCAAATTCCACATATTTAGATAGGAGAAAAAGTAATGGTGTTGCAATCTTGTTGAAGTCTTGGATAAGCCTCCTATAGTAACCAACATGACCAAGAAATCTTCTGAAATCCTTTTTTTTTCTTAGGAACAAGCAATGTGGAAATTAATTCAATCTTGTTTGGGTCTACTTGTATCCCCTTGTTGAACACAGTGTCCTAAGACCACTGTTTCATTCATCATCATGAAACATTTTTCATGACTTAAGTAAAGGTTGTGGTCTTGATATCTTTGCAAAACTATCTCCAAATTTGTCACTACTTCCTCATAAGTATTCCCATAGGTTATAAATTCATCCATATAGACTTCCATGGAATCATGAGAAAATTCTGAGAATATACTTAAGACTACCCTTTGAAATATGGTAGGGGCATTACATAACCAAAATAGCAAGAAAAAATAAGCATACATACCCCAAGGGTAGGTAAATGTTGTCTTGTCTTGGTTCTCTTGAGCCATTTTGATCCAACACTTGATCAATGAAAGGAAGGGGGGAGTGGTCTCTTCTAGTTGTTGCATTCAATTCTCGATAATTAGCACATACCCTCTATTTTCCTCCCTTTTCAGGCATGATCACTAATGGAGATACCCATTGGTTGTCAAATATTGCATAAATGAACATGACATCTATCAACTTTTGTAATTCTACTTTGACTATGTTATGTATAATTGGGTTCATTCTTCTTTGAGGCTACCTCACTAGTTTGTAGCCTTCATTAATGTAAATTCTATTAGTGGATAGGTTAGGATCTATTCCTTTCATGTCATGATAGTTTGATGTGAATGCAATTGTGTGTGCTTGCAACATGGTTAACAATGAAGATTATTGTGTAGTTGTCAATTGATTGTTGACATTTAATATCCTACCTAGTGTAATCTCTATGGTCAAGGAAGATGTTTTAATAGAGGAAGTGCCAAGGCTCACTAAATTGGAATTGTAATTATGGGGTAGTAATATATGAAAAATATGAGAAGTATACTCAAATGCATTTGCAAATATTATGTTCTACCAAGGGTCATGTAAGCATATTAGACAGTTGTATTGTTGTGGGTCCTTACCATAAGAGTTATGAATAATGTTTGCAAGGAATTCATCTTCATATTGGGTTTCCAACATAGGAATAAGTTTAATGGTCATTAGTGTTTGTAATGAATATTGATCATCCTCATCTAGGGTAGACCATACAATTTGATCCAAATCTATATGTGACTATGTAGGTGGGTAAAGGACTAGTTTTTGGTCACATTTCCAAATGATCATATTATCAAACTTGCACCCTATGAATGCATTTGCAATAGCTAAACAAGGTCTCCCTAGGATTAAGGGGTATCTTGCAAGGTTTTCTTTAGGTTGTAACACCATAAAGTCTGTAGTATATTCCCATTTGTCCAATGTAATAACCAAGTCTTGTATAATACTATTTGGTTTTACTATTGACCTATCTACTAATTG
Organism: Sequoia sempervirens; assembly: GCA_007258455.2. Classification (NCBI taxonomy): domain Eukaryota; kingdom Viridiplantae; phylum Streptophyta; class Pinopsida; order Cupressales; family Cupressaceae; genus Sequoia; species Sequoia sempervirens. The sequence goes on along the minus strand of VDFB02377576.1, from coordinate 125,534 downwards.
CTAAATAGTAGGCGTAGGTTAGAGATCCATTAATTGAATTTTCTTTATGGTTTCTTTTTCCATTATATTTATGGTTTCTCCTAGGTCAACTAATTTGTCTTTGATGAGATTTCCATTGATTTAGACATCTACCACATGGCTCCCAAGGTTTGCATATTTAGGTACAACTATGTTTCCTAGCATGATTTGAGGGTCCATTTTCTTGAATTCTTAAGGCATAGCTCTCTCATGGTCTTTGTATATATTGGAACTTCCTTAATTTCCTAAATCAAGGGTATTTTTATGCAAACATTTCTAGGTTGGCCTAATAGGCCAGCTTTAGCTTCAGTATAATGCTTTTGTATGTTTAGAATTTTAGGGAATGGTGCTTTTGGACTTATGTTGGTTGGGTTAACTTAATTTTTTTAGGTTTTTTGGGTTATCTATCCCTAATTTTTTCTAGGAGTTTCTCATCAATCAACTCTATGATGTGAGGAGATGGAGGCCCATCTAGCATTTTCCTTGAACAGAGGTGGACATCACTCACCTCAACCCCATAGGTAGGGTACTAGATGATCTCATTAGTATAAGACTATTGAAAATGCTTATTGTTAGGGTTAGGTGTAGGTTATGCTGGAAGTTGAGGTTCTCTTGGCTATGGTGGTGTAGCCATGATTAGATTTGGCATTAAGGTAGGTTGTTGTGGTTGTGGGTAACTTATATTTTGGTTTATCCATTGTTGACCTCTACCCCACTATGATGACCATTTATTTTATTAAGGTGGCCCCTATGAATTGTAATTTGATGTCTAGTAAGGTTGTGGTGGCCATATCTCTTTTTATTGTTGAGTTCAATTGGTTTATTTGGGTATTGGATTTTGCACATTAGTCTAGGGTTGATGGTTCCAATTAAATGAGAAGTTTGAATCATTACTTGGAAATGACATATTGTAGGATAAGGGATCTTGAGGCATACCTTATCTTGGTTTTCATTGAGAAATGTAAAACACTTGGCCTTGTTCATCCTCTAGGGCATGGAATTTTGGATTCCCTTATTTTTCTTAAGAGATGCTAGCTAAATTTTTTCCTTTGCAATTTATCCTCTTCTGGTGGCAATGTGGACAAAATTTTGTTAGGGTTTCCGTTGCTTATTCCTTATTATTTTTTATATGGAGGGTATCCAATTGGGTAGACAAGTGGATAATGATGTCCTCCTTTATGTTGGAAAGGAGACTACTAAGTTCTACCCTTGAAAATAAAGTGGATATCTTGTTGAGAGAAAAGGTTTTGTCTCCCATGGTCTTCTTGATGAATGATCTAGAGTAGTTTCTACATGCCTTGCAAATATCATCAAAAGTTAGTTAAGAGATACCTCCCTTTCCTGTGATATTTAGGGCTTATATACAATCTTCATGTACTCCCCTTAAAAAGACCAATTTTAATGACTTGGGAGAGAGTCTGTTTTGATGTGATTTCTTGAGACAAAATTGAAATCGCTCAACATAATCTTCCAATGACTCATCTTATTTTTGTGACATCATAAAGATGTCATCCCGTTTTTTGTTTGTACCTCTATAGTAATCTTGATATTTCTCCAAGAATTTGGTCTTTATTGTCTCCCAATTTGGAACAACATTCCTTACCAACCCCATAAACTAGCATAGTGCAACATCCTTTAATGTGGTTGGAACTAATTTGAACTAATGGGAATCTATTGTGTAGTTATAGCTCCCACACAACAAATCAAACTCAAATAGAATTGTGTTTAGGTATTCTATAAATAGCCCATAGAAAATAGGTAATGCTAAAGGGGGTATGTTTTTAAGTGCAACAACCCTCTCTTGGTTGGTTATAGGAAACTCAAATGTGACATTCTCTACTAGATCATCAACTGTTGCATCACCCATGGTGTCAAAATGCCTTTTGGAAGCCTCCACAGTGTTTGGGGTAGCTATTGGTGTAAGGGATAGTTCTTCTTCTATAATACCCTCTATATGTTCACAATTTTCACTTGTGACCTCAAATGATTCGTAAGTTGAAGGGAGAAATCTTTCCAAGGCATCTCTCTGCCTCTGCATACAATTATTTTGGCTCTTTGAATTAGTGGTCTCTACACACTATTAGTAAATGGTTTTCTATTCATTTTTAAATATCTATTGGTCCTAATGTTAAAAACAAGACTTGTTGTACTATGAAAGATTAGAAAGAATTTTAAACACATAGAAGAATCCTGAAGTTAGCACCATCCTCGACAATGACACGAAAAATGTCAAGCTTCCTCTAATGTCTAATTAATTGGTGCTAATGGTTATGCACATGGATTAGTGAGCCTAAGGATCCTTAGACTAAGCAGTTCATCACTCAAGAGAGGGCTTCATTAAATCATCAATCAGGGAGTTTTAAAAATTCAAATAGTGTTGGAAATATTATATATGCATTCATGGATTCTAAAACATCCTACATTAGTTGAGTATAGGTGAACGAAACACACATAAATATAGTAAAATATTTTAATCAAAATAAACTTCTATTTCTCATAATAGAGTAAAGGAGTACAAATAACTACCATTTTCTACAAGTAACTAATGGGTAAGACTATAACCAGTTAACCATTATACTATAGTATGTCCCAACTTCATTAACCTCCAAAGAACTAAACAAAGCATCAATCTATATATTCTAATTCAAAACTATAATGCATTATTCATAATCACATGAACTAAAAACTATAAATTAAAATCATAATGTAATTAAACTCACAATGCATAATATAATCTATCAACCTAAATTAAAGTACTTCAACAATACCACAAGTTTCCTACTTGAGTTGTTTCCACAAAAATTCTTCAATCACTTACTCAAAAAAACATGCTATCAAAGTATTCATTATTTATTACATCTTAATCACACAAAATTGTTGAACAAAATTTATCTTAGAAATCTTATTCAATGTATCACATATATGATCTAGATCTCCACCTTTACAAGGTTCCACACTATATAGGGTCCACGAGGGAGTCTAATTATTTGTGAACTAAAAAAAAACTAAAAACATATGTCAACTCTTCCTCAAGAATAAGAAAAGGACTAAGTTTCAAAACATAAAGTAATAACTATTGGAATAAGTGTATGAAAATCAAACAAGGACTCTATACTCAACAAGTTTAATTTTTTATAACAAAAAACATGCTCATCATAATAGATCTATCATAATTCACAATCCTATTGAGAATAGACTTCTCCTATTTCTCTTATTGAAAGATAAAAGTATTTCTTAGTGATTCATGATCTAATAATTAAATGATCACCTTGATCTTCTTCTAAAAGTGGTTACAATATAGTAGGTTGACTCCTTTGCATCAAATTGTAATCCTTATGCTATGAGTTGAGAAAACTGTTGCTACAAGTTAACAAATGTCTTGTTGCAAATGTTAGACCTTATTTTCAAAAGCACTCTCATTGTTAACAATCATAATTTAGACATAAAATCCTACTAAACTTCATGGACATTCACAACTCATACATACACATATTAATATAACATATTTCAATTCCAAATGGTTTAAACTATTTAAAGTTATATATGAAATGTTTGGTAATGTATTGGAGTTTAGAAGAAAGCATAGATAAAAGTATGAAATATCAATAGAAAAATAAATTCTATAGCTCATCAATTTGCAACAACAATCCATACAAAGTACCAATCTATAATTACATGTAAAAAATAAAGGCAAGGATGACAAATCAAGTGATACATTTGTGGATGAGTCAACCAACTCACCTAATGATGCACATTGGGTATAAAATTCTAATAGTAACATCTCACATGCATGCACATGCATCAGATAGCATCACCAATAGCTATTTTTAGACATGCACACTAGATTTCCCAATATTATAGCAATAGCCTTGAGGCACATTAATAAAAATGGACATGTTCTACTACCCATAACACCTACCTCTAGTTCACTACCACTACATCCACATCCGCTAGTATTTGAAATTACATATCACCTCTACCATATCGGCATGTACCAATTCCATTCCACCATGTGACACACAACATCACATCTAATTTCATATGTACCAAAAATTTCCTTTCCAACATTCAAACTTCTTGGACATGGGCCATCATCACACCAAGTGATGAGCTCGAAATATGCTCATAATTTGAATATTATGATGTATTTTTAATACCCATACTCTTATTGCTGATGGTTGTTTTAACTCTTTGATTAAAGGATTTCTATCTAAAATTGGGTAGTATCCTATAGCAACACATTCCTATATTCCTGCAGCTTAACATCTCTATGTGTCTATATTAATTGCCCTGTTTGACCTCCCGAATGACTGATATAATGTATGTGGTTTTTGGATAATGAAATGGATTTAATATGTGATTAATGAATGTGTATCGTGTTATTTTCCACGCATTCTTTCTTTCACTTTTGTCGCCATGTGCATCGTAGGTTGTTGAAGGAAGCATGAACGAGTCAAAGCGTAGTGGATCTCGGCCTTGTAGTAAACTCCATTTCCAGCACATCATTGAGGAAGTTGTTCTAGTGAAGACTCTTTGAATGGGTCATTGGGAGGAAATCTAAATGATCATTAATCTAGGAAGAGTGGAATACTAAATTCTCTCTTAATCGTGTTGAACATATATGCCTTCATTTATGGGAAGTCTGTTCCCCAGTTTCAGGATGCATTTATGTCCACGTCTTTCTTTGTTAGAGTTAGGTAGTTATTTTCTTTTCTAATATAAATAAGTGTTCCTCTTGCATGATTGAACAATAGAGTGTGTTAAAGTTAGTATTATAATAAGAAACAGTGTTTTGTGTTAGTTTTCTTACAAGTAGAACAATCAATGTATATGATTCCAAGTTTATGAATAAAAGCTAATGAAGTTTTGAGTTCAATTCTTGCATAAAATAGTTGATGCTTGCTAAGGGGGGCCCACTTAGTGAGTATCTGTAGTTAGTTATTTATCTCCTGTTGATTATAAGTTAGATTTCATTCTTAAAGGTTTTAGTGCCAACTCAGTCTTATATTATTCCTGCAGCATCGGGAATCCATCCCTGTGTTTGTTCCTGCAGCATAAGACCAGTTCATAGTTTGTTTCTTAGTAATATTTGTCATGATTTATGCTTTGATTATGTTATGCTTAAGTTAAGAAGACTTTACATTACATTCCTGCAGCATAAGTAGAATTCCTTCCAAGCATTTATTTCTGGTAAATTGTGACTAAAACTGGTTCTTAGTGCACATACAGTGCTGCTCCATTTCAAGTATACGTTCCCTGGTTTGACAAAGTAAATGAACGACCATAAGAAGATGTTAGTCACCTGCTGGAATGTCTAATTCCCAGGTTAGGATTTTCCATGACTTTTATATCCTTTTGTGGACTCGACCACCAAGCTTCTTTTTTAACACATTTTTCTTGTATTAATTCAATTTAAATTACCATTATTTCAAATCTTTTTCCTTGTAGCTGCATGATTGCACTTAGTTTCACTTGCATGCATCACCTTTCCATCACTACATCACAAGTACTTTTCTTTTTATTAACTATAATTGATATTAAATCCTACTAATTTTTATTAGACTTCAAAAGCATGCACACATTTAAATTTATTACATCAAATATCTCCAATGCTTTGAAAATATATCCTCTTTTTCCTTTTTGTACCTATTATTTGAGGACAAATAGCCAAATTAAGTTGAGGGGTAAGAAAAAGGTCTAGTTTGTCACTTCTAATTTTCATTTTCAATCTTCATTTTTTGAGAGCCAAGAGAATTAAATATAAGTGTCTTTCATCAGCCATAAAAAGTTACAAAATATAGAGGAACACAAACAAGGTGACATCACATATAAGGTATCATTTCAAAATTCTAGAATTCAGAGAGACATCAAGCTACAATATTCACTAGTAGAGGAAATGGGAGGTGGAATTATTAGGAGAGAACCAATGACACACAATTTGATATGGGAAGATCACCAGTGTCTTTCAATTTCTCAACAAGCTCAGTGGCTAGATTACTTTCTTCATTTAATTGAATACAATAAAGTGACAAATCAACAATTTTCCAACACACTGTAAAGATGAAGCTACAATTAGAGGATTTTGAGTAGATTCCTTAGAAGAAACAATAACAAAGGTTTCAAGGTTGCCGAGAATAGGAGAATAATTCCCATCAAGAGCTAATGCAATTACAATAAGGAATAATTTCACACTACTAAGAGAGAATTTGGACCCTTCAACTCAAGGTATGAAAAGACTTTCTTTTCCTTGGTTGTGGGATTTATTTACTTCTTACATAGTCAATTATTTAACATGTGATGAGAAGCAATCCCTCTTGTATATTGTGCATTTCAAACTCCTTAGTCACCTATTCCACTAGAGGCTGATGAATGTTCCTAACTTTTTATATAACCTATCGAAGAGAATGTCTACTAAGTATAAGAGGAAATGAAAGCAATCTACATTGTCACATTTTTTCTTAGTCACCCTACTGATTAAAATGAATCTCAAAACCCAATTTACCAATGTATCTTGGGAAAAAAAATTATCCTACAACAATATTAGTGATATATCATGAGGCCAAAGGTAGAGGAAATGAACAAAGAACAAGAAATGAATGACCATTCTATGGTTGTAGAAGAATAATATGTATCATCTACTTCACGTATTTCCTCAGCTATCTACACCATTGGTGAGAAAGCAAAGCCAAAGGTACATGAAACATAACCTACAACTTTTTGGGAGAATCCTATAATAGAGGAGGAACTATAAACCATTGCCTCTACCAAAAGCCCTTCTAATCCTAAGCAATAGAAAAGGAAAAGTGTAGCTTCCACTTCTGCACCCAAAAATAAGTAGAATAGGCCAGTGCAACCAATAAGACGGTCACACCACCTCAAGAGGAAGGTCCCTATAAAGTGGACCAACAAGGGCCAAGCACTCTTACTAGGGGAAAAAATAAATCCTTCCAAGAGGAGAGAAAATAATTTCTTAATCTAATGGATCTCCATCAAATATTCTACCAATAGGAGCTAGAAGTGGAAAATACTCTAAAAGAGTTGCATTAGGTTTTTAGATGTTTTTTGTTGTGTGTTTCTTGTAGGTTTTTTGTTGGTTGGTAGTTGTTTGTCTTTGTTTACTGTTTAAACAACTTTTTGATAATGGGTTTTGGGTACCTATAAATCTTGTTTGTTGGCTATGGATTCTCTATGTTCACTATTTAGATAGCTTTTTGTTCAAGGGTTTTAAGTCCTTTAAAACCTTTTTTGCCTTAATCAAAAAGATTCTTATGGCACCTTGGGAAAGTACCATGATGAAAACCTAGAAAATTGGCATCATATGTAATCATGTTATATGTTGACTATAATAACCTTACACTTAGGGTAAATTCCATTTCATCTACATTTGATAGATCCCCTCCCATCCCTTCACAATCCTTATTCTTTTCATAGTCATCTTCCCACTTTCACCTTGATTTTGACATGACAAAAGTGTTGAATCATGATTTGGGAAACATACCTTGATCAAACCCATAACTCTTTCAAAATATTTTAATGTTATCTTACACTTAACTCTTATGAAATAATTTTTACTTTAACCTTAATGTGTCTACATGATTAAATAATATAACCCTAGGTCCTTAAAATATATGGCCATCAATTTCCAAATCATGAATGGAAAACAATTGAAAATATTGTTTCACAAATTTAATGAGTATCCTTTGTAACTCAACATTGTAAAACCAAAATTAAACATGTCAATACAAATTTTAATGAGATTTATCATTCCAAATCCACCTAACTTGCATACATAATTTCTTGGAGTTGTAACAAATTTTTCCTTGATGTATATCATTTTCACTCCACTATCATTTTGTTTGTTTTCAATTGATCATTAGTTTTGGCTTGGGGTATTTTGTCTCCTTTTTTTTCTTACATGTTTTCTTGCTTTATTGTTTATTTATTGTGGGTCCTTGGGGCATCTTTTGACAACCAACACCATGTTCTTCTATATCATGGTGTTATCTTTCAAATTACTTCTTGTGACTTCTTTTTTACTTTGATTCATTCTTGTGACACATGAAAACAATGTCATCATGGTTTCACATATCATGGTGCACCAAGACATCTAGTGGAAGGAAAAGGAAACAAGTTCAAACCACACCAATTAAATCCTACCATATTTTGTTAAAAAGAGCTCAAAGAGCATAAAATTCAAGAGATTCCATATAGGGTAGGGGGTAGGATAGATGGATCATGTCTCATCCCATAGATATATCTATAAGGATAGATATGAATAATAGAGTAGGATAGAATAAATGTAATAAGCAAAGAAAGAAGATAAATTATAATATATATAGACTATAGGAGAAGATATATGATAAATATATATAATGTAAAGAGGAGATATAAGGAGATATGAATGTACTCTATTGATATTGATAATATAATGATCCCAAAATTCTATCTACATTGTGTTGTCTAATTTTCTATTATATATAGTTAATTAGTTGATATTCTATCCAAATAAACCCATTGCTCCCTTTATGAATCAGTATAGGGTATAAACTACAACATTTAGAAAGTACTTGGGGATTATAACTCTAGTATATGTTTCCCTATTTTTCTTGCTAATATTAGTTTCATTGTCGGGATCCTCTTGGTTGTTATAAATTCTGAGATGGGGTTAGACACCAAGGGGATGGATAATGGAATGGGGGAGGATTTCTAAAAGGAATCCTTGAAGAGATGTGACTACTAAGAAAATATATCAAATAACTACCATGGAAAATAATATAAGGACTAATGCAATCCCAAATCAACCACACCCATGGAAAAAGAAAAAGGAGATTAGAAAACCACAAGAGAGCTTAGAGAACAAATTGAACTAGAAAAAAAATGTGAACATGACAAGCCTAAAGAGAGAAGAGAGAAGAAAAAACTAGATTGTTGAGAGAGAAGAAACACACAACAAAATAATCAAAATTGTGGAGAAGATGAGAATTGAGCACACTAATGAGGTTGCTTCTGAGCACACCAAAGTAGGTGTTTCCAAGGGAAAAGAGAAAGAAAAAAAATAAGAATAGAAGACCCTGTAAAAATTGGATTTATGTTGGCAAATGGTAGGAAAACTCATAACTATTTTAAAGAATAACATTGATGATTATGGAAAATATGGAAGGTTGTGTAATGTCCTAAAATTGCACCCCTTGCAATTTCACATACATTCTTGTATCCACTTTAGTGTTCACTCCCTTAGCACTTGTATAGGTTAATTCTAGCCCCTACATCCGTCTTCTTCCCCTCTTAGGATGCTCAAGACCCCTCTTCAATGACTACCTTTGCACGTCAAGTTTGTGTCAAACCTTGTGCCTTTCTTGTTCTTTCCATTTTGTAGTGTGATGTGTTTGGACACTAGCGCACCGTGATAGTGTCCTATGATATTTTAACATTCAAACAACCATTTTCAAGCATGTTTTCCACTTTTCAGCCCCTTTTTTCGGTGGTAATAGCCTGAGACACCTTGTAACTACCCAGTAAGATTCTTTTCCCTCCTATTCTCTCTTTATATGTGATCTTTTCAATCTATTTTGGGTCTTTTGAATCTTTCTAGCTTTGTATCCTTCCTTTTCCTCCTATATTTATCTTGCTATTTATCTTGTATATCTCTTTACAGCTTGCTATAGTAGCACTCTCAAGCTCTTACAGTGCTCTTTGTAGCTCTCGTTGCTCTTACAGCTCTATTGATCTCTCCATTTGGCTTCCTTAAGCCTTGCAACTGATATTTGTCTTACCTTGTGCTTGTGAGAATCTTGGGATTTATTAGATCCCTATGATACGGGTTCTCCTCCTTGAGCGGGGATTGATTTTATCACTCTTGCATCCATTTCATTCTTATTATCTCTATCTATCTATTTGGCTATCTGCGGAGGTGGGAACACCAAAATAGGGGTTTGACCGAGGCAAACCCCTATACAGCTCCAACATTTTCTCTCGACCTTCTGCATGCAGGTATTGAAGATATTCATGTGTTGGAGGCTTCATTACTTGGGTTTTTATGAGCTTCTTCTATCTCTCATCCTCTTTAACTTTATCATTTGTCCTTCACTTTATTTCAATTTTGTTACATTCTATCTCTCTCGCATTCTGTAAGTTCTTAGCAATTTGATTGTTAATATTCACTTTGCTATTTTCTATGATAAACTTTGTTTTTGGTCCATATGAGATGCCATCACACCTCTATTACTATAGCATGCTGCACTATCATCCAAAAAATCATTATGATTTACTCTTTCTAATTCTATAACTCTCACTTTGTTCCGTGAGGTAGTTTAGGGTAGTTCACCCCTTGGGAATCTCTTGAGAATAAAGAGACTCATGAGTAGCGAATCCCCCTTCTCTACATTTTGGTGAACCCGACATGAACCATAGTATTTTTAAAACAAATAGGAATTTATTTACCCCAACTTGGTAGGGTCATAAGTTTTGTCACCCCTCAATTGCTTCAAATTGGCCAAATGTGTCTATATCTGTATTTAAAAATGTATTAAATATCTTTCTTCTTTCTATCTCTTTCTAGCTTTGTTAAGAATCTTCAAGAAGTTATCTTATGAGCATGTGAAAGTGAGTTATTTTCTCCTTTCTTATTGTTCTTTGTTGATCCCTCTCCTGAGATTCCTTCTAAGGATATTTTGGCACAAGAGGATGAAATCATTGATAATTTTCTTAACACTACTCTACCCTCTCTTCATTCCAATTCACTCTCTTCTAGAGATGATGCATTTGTGAATGATGAATCTCTTCTTTATTCCAATTCTCCAAAGATTATTCATTAGCAAATGATGAATCTCCTTCCACATTTGATCCTCCCTAGATTGATGTTGAGAATATGTCCTCAAATAATTATTTCACTAGTTGTGATGATTTTGTAAATGTAATCTATGTCTTTGATTCCCCTCAAAGGCCTAAGAGAATATCTATTTATCTTACTCTAGCTAGTCCTTCTCCTAAAATGATTTGTTCTATTAATAGTTTTCCATTTGATAGTGATTCTCTTGATCTTTATAAGGATCCCTCTTATAGAGTGGTAGCCCATACTTATAATACTAGAAAGAATAAAAAAAATGTTAATCAACCTGCTTATTTACCACCTTCTCAACCAAGTCTTCCTTTAGCTTCTAAACCTACAACTAAAGCACCTAGTGATTATGATCTTTTCGAGAAACTTTGTGTTACTCCAGCCAAGATCTCACTGTGGGACTTGCTTCAGTACTCTTTGATCTATTAAGTTATTCTTCAGGAAGTGTTACAAAAGATCCTCCTACTTTCTTCCACTAGGCCAATAGATGTTAATGTGTTGATAACTCATATTCATGTAGACTTGTTGAATACTACATTCTATCCATTGGAACTCCCACCTCCAGAAGTACAAAAGAAAGTGTATCCTCTAATGATTATAGTTAACATTAATAATATTGACATTAGAAGCACTCTCATTGATGTTGGTTCAACACTTAATGTATGTAGCATTTATCTATTTCCTAATATTAATATTGATTCATATTCTCTTAATGCCTCTTCTATTGTCATTTGTGGGTTCGATAATGTTGGTTGACAACCTTTCAAAACAATAGTCTTACCTTTGAGATTGGGACCCATTACCATACCCACCCTTGTATATGTTATGTAAGACAAGTTACCATATAACCTTCTTCTTGGTAGACCATGGATTCATGCTATGGGTGCAGTCTCATCTACCTTGCATAAATCTATTAAGTTCATTTGTAATAATTGAGTAGTCACAGTCAGGGCTGACTCTGAAAGGATGCTCTTCAAATAGATGTCCCTAAAGAAGGTCCTTCTAAAGCAAGGAGTCCAAAGTTTTCCCCTTCTACTTCATCTCAAAAGAATGCATGTCTTGGTGATGATTGGGGTTCTCTAGACTTTACTAAATACTTCATTGGAGAATATAAGGTTGACCCAAACTACTTAGTCCTTCTGATAACATCATCCAAACCCGCTATCAAAGATGGTCATTATTTTGTATCGTGAGATAAGGTGAATCCAAGTTGTAATGTTCTTAATGTTGATCCTTCCCCTTCTGAGGAAGATAATCACACCTCTATTAAAGAGGCTGATGTTGGCAGTCTTGTCAAGAAGGATGATGGTGATCCCATAGAAGAGTGTGATCCCTATTGCTGGAACAATGCTCTCTATGAAGATCCTCATTCTTCTCAAGATTTGTAAGAATGTTATGGCCATGACTTTAAGCTTGTCTCTAAATATGGCTATGGTTGTAAAGGTTGTGGGCATAACGAACAAGGAATTTAGGTCCCTATAGAATGTGTACCTCATAAATGTAATTTGGGACTTGGTTTCTCAAATGAACAATCTAAAAAGAAACCATGGTTGAATGTTGGCATGATTCCTACTCAACCTCATTCTTGTGGATTGATTCATCCACCCTTATCTGCTATGTTCAGGCCTTCTTGTGAGAAGTCAAACTTTTCTCCACAAGAGAAAGGTTTGCTTCCTACTCCTCATTCTTTATTTGAGCAAGAGTGTATTTTTTTGAGGCTTCTAAAATCCCAATTGATTACTCTTTGTTCTCCTACATGTAAGAAATTTCATAAGCAAGATAAAGAAAATCATTCTTTCTATGCATACCATCGAGTCCCTCGCCATTTGACCAATGAATGTAAGGCCTTGAAAGATAAAATACAACTTCTTGATTTAGGTGCTATAATTCATTTATTTTCTAATGCACCTACCTCTTCTTCAAATGACAAGTGATATCAAGGTCTACCTCTATCATGTATGTTCTAAGTATCTTGCATGGTTCTCCTCTCCTATATGTTGGGGGTAGTGATAACTTGTTTTGGAGATGTATGTGTCACTTAAAGGACCCCCTCTCTTCTCTATGTATTTCAAATGAAGTGTCCCTTGAGTTGACCCCTTTATTTTGAAGGGTTCTCAAGAGACCCCCTTTGAAAGCTTCTCCTTCAAATGGAATCATTGGTGTCTAGCTTGGGGGTATCCAGACTAGACCTATCTTATATTTTTGTGTCTAGCTTGGGGGCAGCCCAACTAGACCTATCTTTTCTATGACTATCCTACAATGCAGCTTGTAGTAGCTATAGTTTTATTTGATTAGTATTGCTCTACAAGACCAAGAACCTGTAGATCTCCTTTGCATCAAGCTTTCCTAACATGTTTAGTCTATATATTAACATGTTGCTTTGTAGGTGTTCCTGTGAAGCTACTTTTCAGTCAACCTTGCAAGGCTAAGCACCTATAAGGACCAATCCGACTCTGCAAAGTCCCATATATTGGGCTTCCCTTAGGAGAGAGTACTTTAAGTGCCTTCTTTGCAAGTCTAAGGAATTGTAAAGCACTTTCATCCTATGAGATCTATTCACCATTGGTTTGTGGGCCTCCAGTGTAGTTTTTTCAACTTTGTAGGAGAGAGTACCTACAAATATTTTGTTCATCTTTCGTAGGTCTACATATATATGATGCATTTGTTCAACTCTCCTTAGGTTCGAGGACCTATGGAACCATATCTCTTGGAATTTTCATTCCTTTCTATCTTCTCCATATTTCTCCTAAATTCTCTTTCTTCTCAATTGTGTATACTGGATCAAAGATCTGCATCTTCTTCATCCTAAGTATATGCTCTATCTCTCTTCGATATTGGTTGCTTCCCTGAATTTTGGGTGCATTATTCTCTTGAAGTGATCAATCCTTACATTCTTCTCTTCATTTTAGAATTCTTCTATGTGTTATTATTTTTAATTTGGGGACAACTTATAGTATTGAGACAACATTTTACATCGAGATTTCTTTCACTTTCCTGACTCATATCCTTTATTTTTTTGTGTGTTCTTGTGTGTATGTGTTTTTAAATGTTCTAACCTTGTGATGCAATGGATTTATATGTTCTAACATTTGTTTTATTGTGCATATTTTTCTTGTCTAATGTGTTTGTTTTGTAGGTCTTCAACTTGGGGGAATGCTTCCTTGGTTCAAAGAATTGTTTGCTTCCTCTACAGTATCATTTTGGATTCATGATGTTATTTATGTTAATAGATTTCCTTTAGTGTGCATATTATTGTAGATTCATATGCCCACTAAAGTGGGGGAAAAATGTAATGTCATAAAATTACACCCCTTGCAATTTCACATATAGTTTTGTATCCACTCCATTAATACTTGTGTAGGTTCATTCTAGTCCCTACATAATCCTTTATCCCCTCTCAGGATGCTTAAGACCCCTTTTCAACAACTACCTTCGCACATCATCTTTGCATCAAACCTTGTTCCTTTCCCGCTCTTGTCATTTTGTAGCATTATTTGTTTGGAGACTAGCGCACCACACAGACGTCCACACTTTGCACTAGCATCTTGTGACATTTTAATGTTCAAATAGCCATTTCGAGCATGTTTTCCACTTTTCAACCCCTTTTTTATGTGGTAACAGCTTGAGACACCTTATAACTACTCGAGAAGATTTTGTTCCCTCCTATTCTCTCTTTATATGCTATCTTTTCAATCTATTTTGGGTCTTCTAAATCTTTCTAGCTTTGGCTCCTGCCTTTTCCTCCTATATTTCTCTCACTATTTTGCTTGCATAACTATTTATAGCTTGCTACAACAATACTCTCAAGCTCTTACAATGCTCTTTGTAGCTCTCATGGCTCTTGTAGTTCTATTGCTCTCTCCATTTGGCTTCCTTTAGCCTTGCAGTTGATATCTCTCTTACCTTGTGCTTGTGAGCATCTTGGGATTTATCACATACCTATGATATGGGTTCTCCTCCTTGATCGAGGATTTATTTTATTACTCTTTCATTCATTTCATTCCTATTATCTCTATCTATCTTACTTGGCTATCCATGGAGGTGGGAACACTAAAACAGGGGATTGACTGAGGCAAACCCCTATACAACCCCAAAATTTTCTCTCAACCTTACGCATGTAGGTATTGAAGATATTCATGTGCTGGAAGCTTCATTACTTGGGTTTTTGTGAGCTTCTTCTATCTCTCATCCTCTTTAACTTTATCATTTGTATTTTACTTTATTTTAGTTTTGTTACATTTTGTGACTCTCTCACATTCTATAAGTTCTTAGCAATTTGATTGTTAGTAGTCACTTTGCTATTTTTTTGTGATAAACTCAGTTTCTAGTCTGTATGAGATGCTAGTGCACCTTTGGGACTACAGTGTGCTATGCTATCATCCTCATTCTACGTTTTCATCCTTTGGTCAAGATCTCATTGGTCTATCCAAAAAAACCACTGTGATTTACTCTTTTTGATTCTAGAACTCTCGCTTTGTTCCCTGAGGTAGTTTAGGGTAGTTCACACCTTGGGAATCTCTTGAGAATAAAGAGACTCATGAGTAGTGAATCCCCCTTCTCTACAAGTTGGTGTTGGGACCTTATAATAGTACTAAGACTCCACTCCCACGACAAGCCTCCAAAATTCCCACAATCAAAGAGGATCCATCCAACCTAATGATCAATTAAGATGATAGATTTATTGAATTTCTGAAAACTGTGAAAAAGGTTCTATCCATTGAAGATGAATATTTGAAAGAGTTAATTAGTAGAAGTATAAGGAAATTAAAGGAAAAATAAATAGGAAAAAATGATGAGATTATATTTAATTTGGGTAAGGAATTATGTTCACTAATAAATAACATGTCATTGACAAATAAGAAAGTAAAACAATATCTTGAGGAGTCACAACCCTTGGACCATGACCCATCCCCTAAGCTAGATAAGAGTAGAATAATTTTGAAAGAAGAGATACAAAAAATTAAAGAGACAAGAGAGCAAGGAGGAAAATAAGTAGATTGAGAAGAGATACTCAGGAAATAGTACTTTGACATAAAGTTAGCAAGAGATAAGAGAAGAGAGAAGAAGCCCCATACCATTAGGAAAGTAAAGAAAGAAAAGGAAGATTCAAATATTCTATAAATCCAAAGATTTAAAATAGAAAGAAACTAGAACAAAATGGAATCATCAATCAAAATCTCAATATTTGGAAGAGATACAACAGAGGTTGTAGAACATATACTTCTATTAGAATCTCTATGGGAAAGACAAGGCACAAATCAAAATTATTAGAATTTTTATCTTCATTAAGGAAAGAAGTATTGGAATGGTATAAAAGGCTTACCTTAAGCATGGGAAAAGTCAGAATGAAGTAAAACAAAAATTCTAGGAAATTTTGACACTCAAGACATCCCTATAGAGAGTGTTAGAAAAATGAGGAACCTAGTGGAATGAGGAGATGAATCTATGAAGGACTATGACAAAATATTTAAGGAAGTATGTCGTAAATTAGAGGAACCACTAATAGAGAAACAAAAGATTGAATTGTTCATCTTTGGACTACAGAAGGATATCATATCAAATTTAGATGGAAGGATATTTAATACTTATACAAACTTGATCATTGTGGAATATTGTATAGAATCTCAAACATGGCACAAGCCACATAAAGGTGACATAAATGAAACTTTTGAGAAATTAAAATTAGCAGTAGAAAAGATAACCATACAAAATAGTATTTTGGTAAGAGGAGAGGCAAAGAAAGGTAAAGAGATTTGGTGCACATATTGTTCAAGGGAAGGCCATGTGTTAAATTATTACCCTAAAGCCCAAGGAAAAAAAACTGCAACAACATTACATGTAGAACTAAAAACTATGTTGGCCAAAACAAATTCATTATATTGAAAAACTTGGTAGGAATGGGACAACCACCTCACTGAGGACTATCTTGTAAATCAATTTCACCTCCAAAATACCATCCCAATCCAATATGCCCCATGAACTACAACTGTGATGCGGAAATGGATAGAAAAATGGTATATATTAAAGGATTGGTGAAAGGCTCCTTATATGACATAGGCTACTAAAAACCACCTTGGAGGGATAATAGAAATTATTATGAATTGTAGAATAACCCACCACAATATTACATGGGATATAATAGGAAATCAAACTATAGAGGAAGAAGAGGATGTGGTAGAAACAAGTGCCAAAGAAGTGATGCTACATGCTATAACTATGGAAAGATGGGGCATTATGATACAGAGTGTTGGGAAAAAAAAGAAAAGGAAGTTTCCATTTTATAGTGATTATTCTCATGACATTCAAATGTTATAAAGCACAACAATACTATCAAAATATAACACACTCTATAAGTGGTGACTTACAATACCATAAAGGAGTTAGGGTAATTAGAAGAATACCACCGCAAGGAGTTAAAATTTGTGAAAGAATGGATCAATGGTCCTCTAATACATCAAACGAGGAATATTTTAGTGAAGAATAATAGAGAAAAATTAAGAAGAAGAAATCCAAAACAAAGAAAAATAAGGTTACAATACTGACTAAATAGGGAACAGATACTAGAAGAAATAAACAAAGAGAAAATGAAGAATTTAATGAAGAGTTGGGTCCAGAAGAAGAGGAATATGATTACTTCTAGCTAAGAAAATAAAAACATGATAAAGTAGTAGAAAAATCAAAACAAAAAATTATACAACAACAAAATCAGGACATAACCCATTTCTCAAAAGAAATGATGATACTGGAGAATTTTCCCTCTTTAGCCTAGTGAAAGGACCTCCTAGTTAAATTAAAATAGTTGGGGAAGTATTAGAATGAAAAAAGATAACAATAAGTTCATAAGCTTATAGAATCCCAAAACTAGAAGAATGGACCTCCCTTAATTATCACACACCTTAATCATAGTAAAGTAAAACATGTGATGGTAGATCTAGTTGTGGACCTAAACATTATTCTAAAAACCACTTGGGAGAGATTGGGTAGACCCAAGTAATTCAAAACAACAATGAACATCAATTTGGGAGATGGTTTTGGCATGGAGACTTTTGGAACATGGAAAAATTTGGAAGTAATTATTAAAGGACTTAACCAAATTGTATATTTTGAGGTCATTGAGATGAAGGAACCCTTTTACACTTTCAAATAATTGCTAGGGTTGGGATGGTTTTTCCATTCTAATGGGATAGTAGACTCAAGAAAGGAAGAGATATCTTTAGCAAATGATAATAAGATAATACATATTCCACTAGGACAAAGGGGAGATAGAACTAATATAGAAGAAATTGAACAAGAAAGAGAGGGGGAAGATCCAAAAATTATCTATTCTATCTCAAGATTTCCTACCATAGAAGAAGAACAAGACCTAACAACTCCAGAGAAATTTAACTAGAAAATGATAATGATAGTACCAATAGTGAGGAAGTTCTAGAGGCATGGATGCAAGGAAAACATGAATTAACTTCTTGAAAGGTATATGGGCTTTGGAGAGAATTCATGATACATATTAGGCCCATAAGCCCCCCCCCCACAAACTACTGTAAGCATAAAAAGGATATTGCAAATAGAAAAAACTAATAAGAAACCACCAACTAAACATCCTATGGTCATATCCAAACATAAAAGGTCAATATACTCATCACATTGGAAATCAATAACCACCAAAAAACAATAATTATAACAAACACACAAGCATGAAAATATTGAATTAATAATATACAAAATGACCAATCATTAGAAGACAATTTCAAACTTGGCATTCAATTTCAAATATAGGCAAGCATCGGGTAGGCCTAAGTTTGAACACTACATTCCTTGACCTACCCTCAAGATGTAAAATAAGGGATAAAAAAAAACATAAAATTAGCCTAATCTAACAAAATCATGAAGTTACAATCAATCATACATCAAAATGGTAGGAACATCACCAGGAAAAAAGAGCCATATGAAAATAATGGGAAAAAAAACATTAGAAGATAAGAAAATGACTACACCATTTAATATGATGCCTCATAAAAAAAAATATATACATCAATCACTCATTCACTTTCACTCATTGTTTATTACGCTCTTGCAAATCCTGTGCACTCATACTACTCCCAATGAAACCCTAAGAAAATTATCATTTTTCTATAAAGTTTAGCTTCCAAAAAATGGATGCACCTACCCTCATTGATATTTCTTAGAAGCCTAGGCCAAAATATAGGAAATTTCCATACAGGGCAATGGAGATCAACCCAACTAGTGTGTTTTCAAAAGTTCTTATGAACACCATTTACATAGAAGATATCAAGAATTATATCCATGCACCCTTAATAGAGATAGATCACACCAATTTTGAAGTTCTAAGGCACACCATCCTACAACCACCCACACAAAACTACCTATCTCAATACTAGAATATATTAGAGAAAAACTAGATATATGGAGAGTTTATAGATTTATGGTGCAGGAAGAATGGGTCCAAATCATATTAAGTCAATTCTATGACAAATAACTTTATCTAGACCAACCCTATAGAATCACAAAGTATGCAACCAAGGAAATAACTGGCCTATGGGAACAAGGAAAAGTATCACCGAAGAAAGCTATCAAGAATGCAAAAGTCACAAAGTTAACTAGAGTAACCTACAATGGTCGAAGTATTGATGTCACAAAAATTACCAACCAAGAAGTCAAGTATTCCACAATGGGCATCACCTATAAAGTGTACTAAAAAAATTGAGAAGATTCAACTATAGCCACCACTATTCATGAAACTAGATGGTAACAAAAGGGAAGATATCGACCTCTATGAGGTTCTTTAGCTCCTAGACAATATTCAATGCAAAAATTAATCCCATTATTAGTTCAAGTATGGGACTTGCTAATATTCCTTACATTCTATTTCATGCAAGAGTTACTAACATTTGGGAGAAAATTTTGGGACACCACCTGACCAGTTACAACCCAAATTCAAGACTATGTCAAGCACTTCTAGGATGGAACAACATACACATCTACCTACCGGGGTTTCTTCAAATCCCTTCAATCGAGACTACAAGTGAGAGACCTTATATCTTATGAGGTAGTCCACTAATACATAAAGGATATTATCTTTCTCATTGAAAAAGACAATACCTTTATGGAGGCCATTTAACCTATGACATCATGGATACCACAACTTCCATATGAAGTGATAGATGTGGAGATTCACTCATATGCCTCCACATTCCTTAGTCTCCCCAAGGACCCACATGCTAAAAAATTCACCACCTACCAAAATTACATAGAAAATTTAGCAAAAAAGAAGTCTAAAGAGCACTTAGACAAAAATAGATAAAAGTTACATGAAAAGTTGGGGCTACCCAAGAAAGAGACAAAGGAACAAAACAAATATACTCCTTAGAGATCCAGAAGGCTCCACATTGGTACTCCTCCCACAAAAACCTCACGAGGAGAAAAAAAGTAGAAAATGAGACTCCCTACCACACCTCCTCGGACAAAGCAATAAGAAGAAGAAGTAATGGAGGCCCTCCTATATATGAGTGCAAAGAAGAAACCAAATTGAAGGAAGGAAAAAATACAAAGAGAAATCTCCTCCTAGATAGTGGATGTAGAAGAGAAAGAAAAAATCACACCATAGGACACATCCATTCTAGAAGTTTCATCACTAGTAGATGAATATTAGTTATACATTGGCCTATTCCAAAAGGAGGCCCTTGATATGACACTTTAAAAGTACACTAACATGACAAGTTTGAAAAAATTGATCACTGAAATGGTAGTAATAAGATATATGGTGGCATCCAACATAACATTAGAGGATCTAATTGACCACTTTCAAGACTCTTTGACCACCACACTCAAGAAGAGAATGGGGAACATAGCTAAAGAAGAGGAGAGACTAAAACACTTGTCTATCAGGGAACAAGCCACTACAATTAAACCTCTACAGGAGCAGAGGATATTGAAGATACAAAACAAAGAGCTCTAGTCTAAACATAGGTTAGATAAATTGATGATGAAGAAACTAGAGACTACTCAAACAATCCAAGCAGAGATCAAGGAAGCCAAAAAGAAAGCATATCAAAAACTATGTGAGGAAGAAGAAAAATATTAAGCAAATTCTTTGGAACAAGAACATTCTTCAAAACATCCACAATCAGAAACACCTTCATCCTTCACAACTTCCTCTATGCATTATATCAAGGAATTCTAGGAAAGAAAAAATAAACTCTAAATAATAACATCTCTATAGTTTCTTCAACTTCCACTAGTGGGATCACAAGTGGATATTGGGAGCATCTTACCTCTACATAAATTCCAACTAGGGGGAATCCTACAGCAAAGGACAAGAGAAGATATCTTGAAACATCATGTAGAAATATTTGATCAGTTAGAGGAAATGGTGAAGGATATACAAAGCATAGTCCCTCAACTCCAAGAGGATTCATCCCAACCCTTGGTGGTACAACTAAAATTTTTGATACATGGGATGATTAAGATAACCAACTACAAAGGAAGACCAATCAACAAAAAATTCAAGTAGAATACTAGAAGATAAAAATAGATCAAGAAAGAAAGAAATATGCTACCACACACTTTTCCCTAATGTCCTTGATCAACACATTGAAGAATACAAAAGGGGACCTCAGTGCCCTATACCAATTTTGTTTACAATGGCCAATGGTGACAACCCCAATCAAAGCTCAAATGGATCAATTGGAAGTTCAAAAACTTTAAAGAGAACATATGATTCCCTGTAAGATATAGATGGCCAATCTTGCATACAAATAGAAGCATTACATGGTAAATTTCAGTAGTTACAAGACAAAAAGGATAAGAAAAGGAATAGATTCCACCAACTAAGACAGTTAGTAAGATTAATATGGGCACATGTCATAGGGGGTCCTCCAGGAAGCACCCCAAATGGTACAAATGATCCAAATTCCACAAACACTTTTAGAGGTGGGGCGACTAATGATAGAAATTCAATTCCAAACCCAATAGCTATAGCTAGCCAAAACTCAATAGGAGAATACTTTTTCCAAGCTCAATGATATATATAAGGACACCCTCCTCATAGATTAGAGTTAGCTTAAGGAAAAGTGAACATTTTGAAAGGCGAGATGATGTTGGTAGGAAAAGGGAAGGCAAAAAGTTCAGACATCACCAAGTAAATCCTACCACATCTCATTGAAATGAGCTCATGGAGCATAAGATTCATGATATACCATCTAGGGTAGGGGTAGGATAGATGGGTTGAATCCCATTTCATATATCTGTATAGGGAGAGATATTAATAACATAGTAGGATAGAATATATGTAAGTATAGAAAGAGGAGAAATAAGGATATATGAATGTACTCTATTGATAATGATAATATAATGATACTAGAATTCTATCTACATTGTATTGTTTGGTATTCTATTATATATAGTTAATTAGTAGATCTTCTATCTAAATCAACCCATTGCTCCCTTTATATGACTAATTTTGAGGTATAGATTGTAACACTCAAAAAGTACTTAGGCTCATAACTCTGGTCTATGTTTCCTTAGTTTTCTTTTTAACAACATCTACTATATAAAATATCAAGGTTTCTCATAATCAATATTCCCATCATGTACCTTAATGATCATTCATCTTCCCCACACTTCTCTTTTCTTAGCCATTTTCATCCCCCTATCCAACTCTATCTATTCCCTACCTATCTATTCCTTCTTCCTTCCATTTTGATATCATACTCATGCTATCCATCCCCGAATTTCCTTGGGCATCCCTAAATCCAAATTCCTAGGGCATGTTCCCCTTTTCCCACTAGTTGCCTATATCTATTTTCTTTGAAACACATTTATTTTACAATACTATTTCAAAGAGGGGAAAAATGTAGACACCTATTTCTAACCATCACGTAATTTCACATCCTAGTTGCAACTTATTATCATTTCTTAGTCACCTTTCAAATTACCCTTACATTACCTTTTGTTAATCAAATAATATCTCCATAAAATCCTTTTTATATTAAATAATTAAAAATATTTTCCATTTATCCATTCCAAATAATTAATAATATCCAATTGTTTGTTTCTAATAAATGATAAAATAAAAAATATTCATTTGTAATCCCCCTTATTATGCCCCCACTAATTTTATCATGTGTGCACCTATTTATCCAAAACAAACAAATAATAATAGTTTTTTATCCTCACCCATTTGTAACTTCCTCGACTAATCTTAACTAATGAATATTTTCCAATTTATCTCATTTGATCTCAACCATCCATTGAGATTGAATATCCATCGTTCACTTTCCTCTTAGTAGCTCTATAAATCAACCCCTTCATCCTTTAATTCCATATAATCAAATGATCATTTTTCAAGTACATGCTGATTTGGGAACTTACATTCCATCTAAGATCATAACTATGATATCACAATGGAGGTTCAAAAAAAAAAATTCTTTGTCTTTTGTTTTTGTTTTACCCTTTTTTGTTGTTCTATCTTAGTGTAGTCATTTATTTGAGATTTTGGATTTGTCTATTGTTCTAACTTGGTTTTTGTAGCTTGGATAAAATATCTACACATGGAAATGAGGTCCAACTACAAAGAGAATAAATTTCTTCACATTATGGAGAACTATGAAGAGGTAAAGAATGAGGTAAGTTAGATGGATACTAAGCTAGGTAATTTTTGGGATATTGTAATGACAAAATAAAAAACATTATTGATCCTAATTTGTGTCAACTATATTTCTCTAAAAATAATTAAATATGGAGCATGTATTTTTATGGTTCATATTCTAAATAAATAAATAGTGCAAGAGTTATTTTTGGGGTCACCTAATCACACAAGTTATAATTTTAATTTTAGATTTATTTTTTATTGCACCAATAATGTGGCCAATTATAAAGCCTCATTTCTTGGCTTTAACATGAATTTCAAATATCAGATCAAGTGCCTAAGAATCCATGGTGATTTATAGCTTCTATTGTCTCAAAATAGAGTCTCATATGCTACCAAAAGAGGAGACTAAATATGTATGGGATGCTATAGATATGTTTGAAGCATTTGATATCAAGTAGCTAGAAATAACTAAGAATATTATAGTTGATACCCTTGTTATCCTAGATTCAAAATTTGATACTTCATTGACTTCATCACATTTCAAGTATAGTGTGGAAATTCTCACAAGACCTAGCATTTTTGAAAATATATACTAGTTACAATTTTTTAATGATGACAAGTAGATCTATGAGTTTTTAAATTACATTAGTCAAATTTAGAATTGACTTATTGATTGGAAACTCATGGAAGAGGAATAAAAAGGAAAATAAACTTTCTTCTACAATTATATCATCCAAATAAAGACCAAAACCATCCTAAGGGTTCTTGTAGCCTTAGAGAAGATATTTGATAATGTTGATTGTTATAAAACAAGGAATAAGGTGTTCAATGAATATGATGTTAAAGGTGTAAACATAGGAACTAAAGCAACTCCTAGGATTGTCTACCTTGGGAAGAGGTTGAAACTACTAGAGAAGTAAATAATAGTTGAATTTTTGAAGAAGTTCAAAAATTAATTTTCTTGATCACATGATGAAAAAAAATGCTTATAGAGATATTTTGTCCAATATATGATCCCTTTGGAACTTGTTACAAATCCATTTAGGGAAAATAAATGAACCATCAACCCAAAACTAGCCCTTAAAATGAAAAAGAAAGTTATTAATTTAAAGAGGTTAGTATTATAAAGTCAATCAGGCATTCATAATGGGTATGTAAACTTGTATTAGTGATAAATAAGAACAAAGACACCATACTATATATTGATTTTAGAAATCTAAATAGTGATTCCCTCAAGGATAACTACTCATTACCTGGTATGAATCATTTTCTATAAAAGGTGACAAGGTTAGAATTAATGTTAATGATGGATGAATTTGAAGGATACAATTAGGTTGTGGTCAAGGATTTTAAGCAGCCAAAAATAGCCTTCACAACTCCATAGGGACACATTCATTTATGCTAGATTGTATTTTGAACTAAAGAATATGGGTGCTACATTCTAAAGGGAAATGGATCTTTCCTTTAATAGTCTTATCAATGAGATAATAGTTGCATTTCAAGATCATTTAAATACATACTCCAAAATTGAAAAGACCATTGAAAACACTTGGAATTAATATTCCAAAGATTCTTGGAGGATGAAATATCCCCAAACCTTAAAAATATTTAGCATAGAATAAATAAATTTCCTAGGATATATAGTATCCAATAAGGGATAACAATATATCTAGAGAGATTGAAGGAAATTGAATTAATCCCTCATCCCAAAATGATCAAGGAGGTACAATAATTATTTGGGTAGATTGAGTTTATTAGGATATTTATACCTAACTTTTCTAAAAATTCAAATTTCAAATCCATAGTGTTCAAGAAAGGGAAATAAACTATTTGAGACAAGGAATTAATAGATTCCTCCATATAAATAAAACATGCACTCAAGAAGGCACCAAACCTAAATAGACATAATTATTAAACCCCTTCTATTATTATTTTATTTTACACTAGTGTTGTCTTAGAGAAAATTGATTGATATTAGTAGCCAATTGCTTTCTTCTACAAGTTGTTGAAAGTTTTTGAACTAAACTACTCCACATGGAGAAGTATTCCTACACTTTTTTCAGGTAGTAAAATTTTAGATCCCATCTCATAGGAGTCAAGATCAATACATGTGTGTCTCATACTATTGTAAGGACATCCTCATTCAAAAAGATGCATTAGGCAAAGAGTGAAGATGGATCAATAAGGTTTAGGAGTATGATATGAAAGTGAATACTACCAAGCTATTCAAAGGTCAAGGCCTTACCAAGTTGATGGAAAATAAAAATTAAGATGTATCAAAAGTGCATGAAGGGTGAAATCACAATACTGTGTCACTTTTTGCCCAAGATGGGCATTTACATCAATATTTTTAATTGAATCTTCATCTTTTGAGACCTATGGTAGCTAAACTGTTAAGAATTTGAAGATGATGTGAACTAGTGATTTGTGGCAATTTGTGTGTAGATTATAATTTTTTTTTTTCAAAATTTCTGAAATAAATTTGAATCTTTTAACATCTCCTTTAATAACTAGTTTTAAACAAAAAACAACATTTTTAGAAAATAACCTTTGTGTCGTATATCATAACTTTTTTCCTATAAAGTATTAAATTCTAATTTTTGAAATATAGATTTTCAACATTAATATCCAGGGAAAGGATATTTTTTCATAATTTTTTGTTGCATATTTTTTAAAATTAATTTTTGAAGTCATTGTAACTATAATTTGGACATACATGTGTGTCATACAACCCAACTTGTTGTGTATTTATAGAAATCCAATTTTTTTTTGGGTAAAACAAGAACAAAAATACCTAGGGAAAGGGTATCTTTTGAATTTTTTTTACGATGGTTTACTATTTGTCCACCTCTGCACAACAAAGAGCTTAATGTTCAAAGAAAAACCTATAGTAAAAATTGAAAACTAAATACATGATAAAATGAAAATATATCAAGAATATACTTTTTGGAAAGCTCATTTCGAGGGCTACAATCTTGCAAAATATAAATTTTAATTGGCATTATTTAATCCCTCAAAAGATAAAGAAAAAGTGATTTTTTCCAACATTTTGATAGGTGTGAAGGAGACTCCATTGTGGGTATGATTTAATACTAGAGGGGTTCTATCCAAGGGGGTTTGATCTAAGGGGTTCTTATATATCCCTCTTCAATAAAAACCCTTTATATGGAGCCTCTCAAGACTTAAATAATTAGTTTTTCTAAAAAAAGTGATTTCAGGAAAAAAACAATGTGTCCCAAAAGTGAGCACTATTATGACAACACCCTAAAATGAGCTTTCAAACTACACCTCCTTATCATTTAAAAAAATGTCCTAGGTACAAGGAAATTTTTTATATTTAAAAATTTTGAGTTTCCCCATAAAACTAAGTGATCAATAAAAGAGAAAATTGAAGTTTTTGGCTCAAATATATGTATTTTCCTTGGACCAGTTGATGTGGAGAAATATTGATGGTTTTCTCCCTAAATGTTTATACTAGGAGCAATCCATGAAATTCACTTCTCATAATATTAAAACAATAGGATATTGGTGGCTTGCATTAGTCAAGGATGTGGCCAATTTTATCAAAAGATGTGATTCTTCCCCAATAATTTTAGGTAAGATCAAAATTGTAGGAACAATACCCATTACATTCATATCATTTGAGGCTCCATTTCAACAATTATGTGTTTATTTTATATGAGAGATAGTTGAGAAATCAAGTAACCAATATAAATGGATTTTGATGGCCACCAACTACTTCACCAAATGGGCGAAGACAATTTATTATAAAAATAGTTAATCCAAAGTGTTTTTTGACTTCATGTTGAATAACATTATCACAAGGTTTAGTTCCCCTATAGGAATAACTATTGATAATTTAATGTGTTTCAAATTCCATGACCTCATTGATATATGTTCTAGGTATGATATAAATCTAACATGTTAATATCCTTATCATCCATAAGGAAATTGACAAGTTGAATCTAGTAATAAGTGCATCATAAAAATTATTATGAATACATTGGATTTAAACAATAAAATATGGGATGATGAGAAAAATATTGTTTGGGAAAATAGGATAAATTATAAGAAAATTATTGGTAGAATCCCTTTTGAATTGATATATGGGATAGAGGCCAAGATGCCAATTAGTTTTGAATTGTCAATATACAAATTAATATATAAAATTGAGGGGGAAGAAGATGATGACACTTCCCTAAGAGTGCATGAATTGATTGAACTTGAAGAATCTAAGAGGATATCCCATGAAAGTAACTTATTTTGATAATAAAAGATGATTTATTTTTTTGATAAAAAGGCTATTTAAAGATATGTTCAGGTTGGGGAAATTTTCCTCATTTGAAACTACAGGTCTAAAGATAAAGGTAAACATGGAAAATTTCAAGTCTTATGGGATGGACCTTATCAATTTGTACATAAGTGTTGCAATGCAATTTCTACCTCAAAATTCTTGATGGAAAATTCATGGAGCTACCAATTCATGGTCAACACCTCAAATTTTATTCTTCTTGATGGTGAGGCTCTCTTTGGGTCTATGTAAATTATTTTCTTTCTTTTCCTTGTCAGCTTATTTTCTTGTTTTATTTTTATTTTATGTTGGTGTTTCCTTTCCTCTATGATATATATCTCAAATTTAGATGAAGTCTTATTGTTCCTAAAATAGGTACACATCCCTAATTAGTTCATATATCAATTCCCAACTTAATAGTGTATGAATTGACTTAAAACATGGTCCTCTTGTGCATTTGATCTTGTGTGTGATCATTATATATAATTTATTAGATAAATTTTCAAATGGGATCCCTTGGTTGAAATTTATTGATTATTATCATTCACCATCACCATGTTATTTTTAGATGCTTGAGGCTAAGATCCAAAACATATAAGTATGGATTTGTGACATCCTTTTCATAAATTTTATAAGTTCGTTAAATATTGGAAATTCTATTGCTCTTATCCATTACACTTTACAAAGGTTTTAAAAAATTTTAAGTGCCAAAAATCAAGGTGCCAGAGATCTTTAATGCTTTCTAATTCTTGAGAATGTCAACAAGGTTTGTCCCAATCCCAAAGTTATAACAAAGACCCAAGAAGATTTGGCATTGGTGATTTCATGAGTTCAAGAAATCATTGAAATACTAATAAATTTAAAGGATGATGATGTGTTAGTGAGTTTTATATTGCATGAAATAATTAACTTACTAACAAGGTTCCAAAATTTTGAAAACCATTGACAATATCTAGATAAGTTATAAATATAAAGTGTTTGCAAGTTTGAAATTTTACAAGATCACCAAAGAACTAGTGAATTTTAGAGTGATAAAAACTAATATTTCAAAAGGGTGCCCAAACTTTCAAATTTTTTGCACAACTCAAAAATTCCAATATTCTCATTTTTTCACTCCTACCTACCTTTCTAGAAGATCTAAGATGTCATAAAAACTATATTTAATTCTTGTTGTTCCTATTAGTCCTTTCTCACATTATAAAGCATACTTCTCACAAATTTTGTGAGCTCAACCATGCCTTGCACGCCTTAAAAAAGGATGTCATTAGTGATCTAAATGGTTTTGATCAAACAAAAGGCCTCCACATGCCTCAAGGTACTAATGGATGCCTCTAAGTTGAGATGTTTTATAGAAAAGCATGGGATTTAAGATGTGTACAAGTGTGGGAATATTTTTTAGCTATAAATGATGCTTTTATTTTCCCAATGCTACTAAAACATGTGAAGAGATATATATTTGCAAATTTTTATTTATATAAGATAAAAAATAGGTTACAAAGAAAACAAAGAGGAGGCTTTCTATCTATTAGGGTTCAACTCAAGTGAAGGATTTTGTTAGGGTTTAGGTATATTGGAGCAATAAACATTAACAATTATATGTAGATTAAATAACCCAAAAATAAAAATGAAGAATAACACAAAAGAGATCAACACAAAAATTTAGCGTGGTTCACCCAATATGGGCTACATCCACAAAAACTCAGTCATCCAATGATTTTATTATCCAATGCAAAAAAAATTATAATCTTGCAAACACAACACCATGACATATATCCTAGCCACTTATAACAAGCCTTTTGGAACCTTCTAGAATTAGGGTTTTACAAGGTCTTTTTTCATTTGATGTGTTAACGAAAAAACCTTGACGTGCCAATGGGAAAAAAACCTTGACATTTCAATGGGAAAAAACCTTGACATGTATAGTACATGCATGATTAGTCACCACATACCAATAGGGTTTAATGCATTTTTATATTTTAATTAATATGTGTTTCACCCCAAAAGTGTAATGAAGTTTTATAATCCAAAAATAATAAGTTAAATATAATATCTTATAAATATATCCATGTGCATTGTGCATGATCATGAACATTTCATAAGTCTTCCTAGTCACATTCTAGTAATTCAATTTTTTAATATTAATTAGTTTATTATATGGATGACTATTAAAATGTTGTAAATATGTTGCAAGGTACCTTTTTAGATTAATACAAGGAATATATGGGTTTATTCATGTATAACTAAGTTATGTTCATCTTGATGTTTTGTAAATTTAATTTATCTTCTTATCTACATTTATCTACATGCATAAAGCCTGATGTGTGTGAAGTTAAAAATATATAGTCTCCAATGGTATCTTGATTAAGGTGTGAAAAAATATTCTATTCATTGCATTTTTTGGTGTATGAAACTTTCATAATATGTTCATCTAGTTGATTATAGGCACCCATCTAATTTATGCTCTATCACCCACCAAACCAACACACTAAACAACTAAAATTGAACTTAATTTCTTATTTTTATTGATTAATTTTTATTCACTTCCTTGTCTATATGTTCATTATATAATTAGGAGTTTTTAAAGCCACATTTTTAGACACTATACATGGTTTTTTATCCTCTTAATGAAGGTATAGAACCTTGCATTCTCAAAACAACATAGATACTTAATGATAGATAAATAGGAGTATACTATTAGTTTTGTATAATTGTATCAAGGTATATATAATTTCCTATAGTTGTATTCAATCTAGCACCTTAATAAATTCCCCCCTTGGCTTATCATAGAATAAAATTAAAGAATGTATTACTCACCTTAGTAAATTGGTCTATAGTATCCTTGCACAATTATAAATGTGAAGTCTTCTTCCTTGAGTTTGACACTCCTAACACTCAAGGAAAGTTTACTTTAAAGTATTTGGGAACCAACAAATTGGACACCAACATGGACCACATCATTGTTCTCCTTACATAGGATGAAATGTGTCATCTTAGAAAACTTGTTGCGAGTGTATAGTACTTGCATGATTAGTCACCACATAACAACAATCTCCCACTTGAAGACTGATCAGGCTCCACACCAAACAATCTCCCACTTGGAAACTGATCTTGGATGACACCACTACACTTGTAGCTCCCACTAGATTACAAGTCTGGCTATTTTCTTATGTCCACCATTATCATTTGTGAAGGCCAAAAAAAATTGATAAGGAAATTAATTTCTCCCTTGTAACTTCCTTTGTCAACATATCTACAAGATTCTCACTTGTGTGAATTTTCTCAAGCTTCAACTATCCATCCTCCAAAACTGACCAGATGAAGTGGTATATGAGTTGTATGTACTTAGCTTTTACCGCATTCCAATGTTCCATTCTTGGATTGTTCATATATATGCTCACAACTCCAACTATATGTGCAATATCTGGCCTTGTGCATACCATTACATACATCAAGCTAACAAATGTTGATGCATATATGGTATCTTAGACATTGTGTATTCCTCCTCTTGTGTCTTTGGACACATCTTCTTAGTCAACTTAAAATGACTAGGCAAAGGTGTACTAATTGCTTTTGCATTTTGCATGTTAAAATTTTTCAACATCTTCTCTACATACTCACTTTGAGACAAAAATAATTTTTTGTTTGTCCTATCCTGTGTGATCCTCATACCAAGGATTTTTTTGTTGCACCCACATCCTTCATAGAAAATGAATTTTCTAATGTTTGTTTAATTTCATTAATATGTTGCATGTTATACTCAACAACAAGCATGTCATCAACATAAAGCAATAGGATAGTATAGTTTCCATTACCCAATTTCTTAAAATAAACACAATAATCTGAATGACATCTTTTGTAACCTTGTTCAGCCATAAAACTATCAAATTTCAAATACCATTTGTAATACCCCTCATACTTTCTAGACTTATTATTTTACGTGCTTTGCTTGGATACTGTGATGATACTGTTATTGTTTGATATGGTTAGTTAGATGCTAGATGATGCTGTTATTTCATTTTGGACACGATGACTCTATATGACATTATGGTTGATTATATCAGTTGATTTTCTGAATTATGATATGATGCAGTGATTTAATTTAATATGTTATGAGATGATTGTTAGTTAGAGATGTAATCCATTGATTATGTTATAATTGTTCGAATAGGTGTGACGAAGGACAATATAGCATCACTCGTTCGCGAGTGCCTTGTTATGTTGCGATTCCTTCTCACAATGCAGTATTTGATTTAATGCTTTGATATATATGTATATATGCACATGTACACAACTTCGTTTGTATGCAGGACTGCAGGTATAAGCCTCGATTCCACCTGCTTCGGCAGGAAAGGGCGAGCACCAAATAACCCAACGGATAAATGTTGATACAGAGGTGACGATGAAGTCCTCCCGTTCCATGATGTCAGGTCGTCTCATTTGTTGGTATAGTTGATTTTGTGTAACTGTCGTCATTGTCTGTTGTGTTATGTGTTTTGTCTTATTTTATTTATGAGGGCATTTATAGTTATGATTTATCTTATTGATTGAAATAAATTATTTATTTTTAAGGTTGGAGTAAATGATATTTAAATATTTAAATATTTTAATTATTTTTGAAAATCTTCTATTGCAATTTATTAATAATTAAATATTAAATATGACTTAATTATTTTAATCTATTAAATTGGTGGTGGATAATTATGTGAATAATTTATTTAAAATAAATAGGTAATGTGAGGTGCAAGAAAAGTTGCAAAACAGGAATTAAAGCAATAAAAGAATAAAAAGACAGTGTGAGCCAATAGGAATTGAGAGTTGGGAAAAAGCTAGTTTTAAAGAATTGATTTTTCTTTTAATCTTGGATTTTTGGAGAGTGTTGAAGAATGGGCAATATATTTTATTTAATTATGAATTTTTGAGAAGTTCTCACACACACACACACACACAGAAGAACAGAAAGCTGAAGTGCTCCAGTGATTGTTGAGTTCGTTCTGGACTAAGGATTGGAATCGGATTCGAGGGCATCAGAGTCAAGCGGCATCTTCAAATTTGCATTAGGACTCCAGGTTCCTCTCATAGTTTTCCTCGTACCCTTTCTATTCTCTGTCTGTTTCTGAAAAGAAAAATAGATCTTATTAAAAATATTTTTGTGAATATAGAGAACCTCTGTTGAAAACTCAAACTAAACAATTTATTAGATTAGAAAACAAAGAAAATCATAGAAATTAAACTATTTAATTTTTGTCAAATCAAGAACCCAGATCTTCTGAAACATATCATTTATCAAAATAGGATTTTAAGAAAACAATATCTTTGTTAGAAATAATGAATTTGAAAGTTTTGGGTACATCTGTATATGTTTGAATCGATTCACTATTCTGTAGTTTTCTTCTATTATTTTATTTACATTTACCCTCTGTTATTTTAATATATATCTATGTTATATCTCTGTTATTTTAATATATATATATATATATATATATATATATATAATATCTCTATTATTATATCTCTGTTATTTTAATATATATATATATATATATATATCTGTTATACATATATATTTCTCTGTTATTTTAATATATATATATATATATATATATATGTATGTCATATATATATTAATATTTTAGATTACCTCTGGTATTTTCTACTGTGCGTCGGCCGAGGCCGATCTTGTCAGAAATTCGTATATAAAAAAATAATAAATCAATAAATAAAATATACTTAAAACTGGTTTTAAAGTTGTATTTATTTCAAAAAAAGAAATATTTATAGTTTTAAATTTTGAGGGTCAAGGGGAAGGACGGCGGAGGCCGTACCTCCCCCTTTTCCCCACAGCCATGGGACGGCTGCGACAGCAGTCCGTAGACTGCTGTGCGCAGCAGTCCGTAGACTGCGCACATAGCAGTCCTACGGACTGCTGTGCAGTCCGCAGTCAGCGGCTGTACCGCGTGGGGAGTTTGTTATTTTTAAATTTAAATTTTTAAATTTGTTTTTAATTCTTTTTAAAATTATATATATATATATATATATATGTTTATATATATTTAAATATGTTTTTTTATTTAAGATTAGTTTAAAAGGAAAATATAGTTTTGTTGAAATAAAATATTAATGATTTTAGTTTAATTAAATTTAATTGCTTAATATTTGTTTTAGTTTTAATGTAATTGAATAATAGATTAAGATTGATTTGTATTGTAAAAATAAATATAGGGGATTATTTTTATTGGTTGAGCAAATAATACAATCAAGAAGTTTTTTTTTTTTTTTATTAATTGTGGTTGTGGAATTATGTCGAGATAATGACAATTCGTTTTATTTGGTGTTAGGAACCTGATACTCTTTTGTGATTGACTGAAGTTTATTTTTATTGCAATGTTAGTTCTTTTCTGTAACGGTTATCGGTTAGTGCTGAACCCAATTAGGGTTAGGGTGATTCTTAGTTCCAGAGGCATGTATTAGTCATTGAATGTTATTCTTGTGTTGGTTTAACTCTTGAAGTTGATATTGTTGCCTTGTGTTGGGAAGGGTTGTATGGGGTTGTTGTGTTTTGATTATGGATTATCGCGAGATGAAGGAATGCCTCGCATGGTTGGTCTTGAGATTTATGCTTTATTTGTTTTGGTACAACCCTTGCCTACTTGAGATTTGTTAGGGGTCATAGGTGGGAGAGTGGCTCTTCGTGGGCGCCGGCGCCTCGGATGAGGAAGGGCCAGGATAACCCTCGAAAGAGTAGTAAACAAGTGATAACCTAAACAATAGATTTAGGGGGTTGGGTAGTTTTAAAAACACAAGATAATAAAACATTGGATTCCTCGGCTATGCATTAGGGCTACCTTAGACTAGTGATAGACTGAGAAGGCCGTGGTCGGCATAGTCATAGTCTCGTCCGCATGAGAGACTATTTCTGCATTAGCTACCCTATGGTGCCGGGCCCAGTTAGGAGGAAGGGCCAGGATATCCATAGATGGGTGCCGGCGCCTCAGTTGGAGGAAGGGCCAGGAAATCCCATGAGAGCTATGCGATGACACTCTCCACTTGACACCCTTGTTGTTTTGTTGTTGTTGCCTCTGGATGTTATCTATTTATGATGTTTCTTTGAATTCTTGTGATGTTGATTCATGATTGTTAAGTGTTAGTACTTCATGTTATTGTGATGAGTTCTTGATTTTACTTGTTATGTGGTTTGAGAACGTTGATGGTTTTGCATTGCATACTTGAGTTGTACTTGTTTCATATCATGTTGTGGTTGAGTCGGTTGACATTCATGGTCGGGTTCACTTCCTCATCACCTCTGAGCACGGGGGGTGAGTTACTTCGTAATTCACATGGTTGGGTGGAACGTGCTCCGCACCCGTTGGGTTCCCCATCAGCGTCTTGTCTTCTCAGCTTTCCGCAGTGCAGATGTTCCAGTGATCAGTTGTACTTCATGTTCATTATTCTGGTATCAATCCCCATGTTGGGAAACTCAATGTAATTTATGTATCAAAGAAAATTGTAATGTAATATTATTTCAATAATGTAATAGTTAGGTTTAATTTGGATCTTGTTAAAAGATTTATCATGGATGTAATTATGCGATGTTATCATACTCGCATCATGGCTATCAGTTGTATCATTGTATATGGGTTTTATAAATTAATGGTTATGTTGTTTTCGTTATCTTTAATTTGTTTTGTGGTTGCAATGTAACCTCGCGTGCCCCAGAGAACCAAGTGTATTAATGTTATGTGTTATGCTATGTGATTATGGTTTAATGTTGTTACATGTTACTTTTATTATTTAAAAAAAAATTATTCGCATTATGTGTGTGTTCTCTGGGGTTTGCACGACGGGCGTTACACCATTGCCGAGGTGCTATCTTCTAGCCATACAAACTCTTCTTTAACCTACACACAAATTCCTCCTTACCCTTGACCTCATATCCCTATGGTTGTTGCATGTATATTTCCTCTTTCAAATCCACATGGAGAAATGTTTTTTTCACATCTAGTTTTTCAAGATGCAAGTCTTCCACTACCACAAGACTTAGAATATTTCTAATAGAAGTCATCTTTACAACCAGAGAAAATATTTCATCAAAATCTATAAAAAAAAATTTATGCAAAACCTTTTACCACGAGTCTGGCCTTATATCTTTTCTTTCCTCCATCTTCTTCCTTCAACCTATAAACCCATTTATTTTGCAATGATCTTTAACCTGTAGACAATTAGACTAAGTCCCAAGTCTTATTCTACAACAAGGAATCCATTTCCTCTTTCATTCCTAGCTCCCACTGCTTTTTGGTATCTACCTACATTGCTTCTTCATAACCTTCAAGTTCACTAGAATTAGTTAATAATATAGAATATAACGATGGAGAAAATATTTTTAGAGGTCTAGATATCCTTGTAGAATGTCTAACACTTACAAGAGTCTATGGGATAACTTGTTGTTTCTCAACATTAGGTACCACTAGCATTTTATTTTCTAGAATCTCATCCAATGCCACATATTCCTTTTTGGAATGTTCATGCTTCTTTTCCTGCAGTTGATCCTTATACGTGACCTTCTCATTGAATATAACATCTTTGATCCTAATGATTTTATGATTTTCATAATCCCATAGCCAATAACCAAATTCATCTACTCCATATCCAATGAAGGTACATTTTTTAGACTTAGCCTCAAGCTTGGTTCTATTTTCAATATCAACATGGACAAAAGTTTCACAACCAAATGTTTTCAAAAATGAATAGTTTACCTTTTTACCCATCCATGCCTCCTCTGGAATTCCACCATTCAAAGGATTTGAAGGTCCCATGTTTATTAAATAAACAATAGTATGTACAACATCTGTCAAAAACTGTAAGGGTAGTCTAGCATGCAATCCCATGCTTCTTGTATGCTCCATAATTGTCCTATTCATTCTCTCAGACACACCATTTTCTTATGGGGTTCCAAGAACCATTTTCTTCCTATGTATTTCATTGTATGAACAACAATTTTCAAATTATTTGTTGCAATAATTGCCTCCATTATCAGATTTGAGACACTTCAACTTTTTTCCTATCTCATTCTCAACCAAAGCTTTCCACTTTTTAAAAGTTTCAAATAATTCTGATTTTTGTTTTAGGAAATACAACTATGTTTTCCTAGTTGCATCATCAATAAAAGTAACATAATATCAAGATCCACCAAGAGAAGATACCTAAGATGGAGATTCTGGATAGAAAGATTATTTGATCAGATGTATGGGGACCATCTTAGGTATCTTCTCTATCCATGGTTCCCAATGCCTTTCTATCCAGAATCTCCCATTCTTCATTGGACATTGCAATATCTTTCTTTGCTTTTCCTTCCAATGGCTACCATGGATCCTTTTGATACAAATAATCTTCCATTTGCATCTTCCGTAATTGATAATTTTGGTTGTTGAACTTCTCAACCTTGAATTTTCCTTCTTCCATTGCTCCCACTCAAATCTAGAGGTTTCCTACCAATCAACCAAAATACACGACTATGATACCAATTGTTAGGGTTCATATAGATTGGAGCAATAAACATTAACAATTATATGCAGATTAAATAACCCAAAAATAACAATGAAGAATAACACAAAAGAGATCAACACAAAAAAATTAACATGGTTCACCCAATATGGGCTAAATCCACATAAACTTATCCATCTAATGATTTTATTAGCCAATGCAAAACAAATTATAATCTCACGAACAAAAAACCGCAACATACATCCCAATTGCTTATAACAAGCCTTTTGGAACCTTCTAGAATTAGGGTTTTACAAGGTCTTTTCTCATTGAATATAATATCTCTACTCCTAATTATTTTATGATTTTCATAATCCCATAACCAATAACCAAATTCATATACTTCATATCCAATGAAGGTATATTTTTTAGACTTAGCCTCAAGCTTGGTTCTATTTTCAATATCAACATGGACAAAAGCTTCACAACCAAAGGTTTTCAAAAATGATTAGTTTACCTTTTTACCCATCCATGCCTTTTCTAGGATTCCACCATTCAAAGGATTTTAAGTTTCCCTATTTATTAAATCAACAATAGTATGTACAACATTTTCCCAAAACTGTAAGGGTAGTCCAACATGCAATCTCATACTCCTTGCATGCTCCATAATGGTCCTATTCATCCTCTCAGACACACCATTTTCTTATGGGGTTCCAAGAACCATTTTCTTCCTATGGATTTCATTGTATGAACAATAATTTTCAAATTCTCTATTGCAATACTCACCTCCATCATTAGATCTGAGACACTTCAAATTTTTTCTTGTCTCATTCTCAACCAAAGCTTTCCACTTTTTAAAAGTTCCAAATACTTTTGATTTTTTTTTAGGAAATACACCAATGTTTTCCTAGTTGCATCATCAATAAAAGTAACATAATAGGAAGATCAACCAAGAGAAGATACCTGAGCTAGTCCCTATACATCTAAATGCACAAGCTCTAATTTCTCACTCTTCTTCTCTTTCCCAACTTTTAGAAATCAAACTCTTTTATGTTTTCCATAAACACAATTTTCACAGAACTCCAATTCAATATGCTTTAAACCTGGTAGCAACTTTCTAGAGTGAAGGATCTTCATCCCTTTCTCACTCATGTGCCTAATTCTATGATGCCACAATTTTGTTTCTATCCTTGTAGCAAGTGTTATAACTATCTTAGTAGCAATTATTTTTGTAGCAGCTAAGGTAGAATAAGTATTACAAATACGCAAATACAATGTGCCTACCTTTTCACCTTTAGCTATTAGTAATGCACCTTTAGTGACCTTCCAGACTGTCTAAAAAGGTAACTGTGCAACTTTCACTACCCAGTTGTCCTACAGAAATTAAATTCTTTCTCAAATTTGGAACATGTCTTACCTCCTATAGCAACCATTCATTTCCATTCTGCAACTTGATTTTTATCTTCCTTTTCCAACAATCTGATAGGGTTCATCATCACCCAAATACACCTGTCCAAAATCACCTTGAACATAATCTACAAAATATTTCCTATGGGGTGTGGCATGAAATGAAGCCCTTGAATCTATTACCCAAGAATCATTAGCATTATCTAAACATAAAATTAAAGCATCTTGCAATTCATTACTTACAACATTAACTTCCTTACTGTCATATGTTTTTCATCTCCTTGTTTTCCCTTTCAAGACCAAAATCCTTCTTCAAGTGCCTTGGCTTTCCACAAAGCCAATAATCCATTTTTCCTCTGGATTTAGATATTCATTTTTTTGACTTCCCATGATTTGTTGGGATTTTTCATCTCTCCTTTATTCTTCCCCTATTCTCTACAGTCAAAGCATTACCCGATGTTGAAGTCTCACCTGTGTTTTTCTATCACATTTCCTCTCTAAGGATAACACCAACAACATCATCAAATTTCAATGTATTTGAACCTAAGATAGAGTTACTTATAGTCATTACCAAGCTATTCTAGCTTTCTAGAAAAGAACATAAAACCAAGGGATCCCTCACCTCTTCATCAAAATTTACTTTTACAAAATTTAACTAACTGGTAATCGTATTAAACTCATTTAAATGATCTATCACAAATCCACCTTCAATCATTTTCATATTAAACAAACGCTTGATGAGAAATACCTTATTTGAGGTTAAGGGTTTTTCAAAAAATTTAGCCAAGGTTGTCATTAGATCCTATGTTTTCTTTTCTTTTGTTATATTGAACACCACAGATGGTACCAAGCATAACTGAATGGTTCACAATGCCTTTCTAACTAGAATCTCCCATTCTTCATCAGACATTGCAACATCTTTCTTTACTTGTCCGTGCAATGGCTATCATAGATCCTTTTGATACAAATAAGCTTCCATCTACATCTTCCATAATTGATAATTCTAGTCGTTGAACTTCTCAACCTTGAATTTTCCTTCTTCCATTGCTCCCACTCAAATCTAGAGGTTTTCTTCTAATAAACTAAAATACGCATGGCTCTAATACCAGTTGTTAGGGTTTAGCAGATTGGAGCAATAAAAATTAAAAATTATATGCAGATTAAATAACCCATAAATAACAATGAAGAATAACACAAAAGAGATCAACATAGAAATTTAACATGGTTAACTCAATATGGGCTACATCCACAAAAAATTAGCCATCCAATGATTTTATTATCCAATGCAAAATAGATTACAATATCAAGAACACAACACCACAACATACATCCCAACCGCTTATAACAATCCTTTTGGAACCATCTAGAATTAGGGTTTTACAAGGTCTTTTTTCATTTGACATGTTAATGGGAAAACCTTGACGTGTCAATGGAAAAAACCTTGACGTGTACAATACTTGCATGATCAATCGCCACATACCAATAGGGTTTAATGCATTTTTTATATTTTAATTAATATGTGTTTCACCCCAAAGGTGTAATGAAGTTTTATAATCCAAAAATAATAAGTTAAATATAATATCTTATAAATATATCCATGTGCATTGTGCATGTTCATGAAGATTTCATAAGTCTTCCTAGTCACATTCTAGTAATTCAATTGTTAATATTGATTAGTTTATCATATGGATGTATATTAAAATGTTGTAAATATATTGCAAGGTACCTTTTTGGATTAATACAAGAAATATATGGGTTTATTCATGTATAACTAAGTTATGTTCATCTTGATGTTTTGTAAATTTAATTTATCTTCTTATCTACATGCATAAAGCCTGGCATGTGTGAAGTTAAAAATATATAGGCTCCAATGGTATCTTGATTAAGGTGTGAAAAAAAATTCTATTTATTGCATTCTTTGGTATATGAAACTTTCATAATATGTTGATCTAGTTAAATATAGGCACCCATCTACTTTATGCTCTACCACCCACCAAACCAACACGCTAAACAACTAAAATTGAACTTAATTTCATATTTTTATTGATTATTTTTTATTGATTTCTTTGTGTATATGTTCATAATATAATTAGGGGTTTTTAAAGCCACATTTTTAGACACTATACATAGTTTTGTATCCTCTTATTGAAGGTATAGAACCTTGCATTCTCAAAACAACATATAGATACTTAATGATAGATAAATAGGAGTATACTATTCTTTTTGTATAATTGTATCAAGGTATATGTCCATTTCCTATAGTTGTATCCAATCTAGCACCTTAATAAATTTCCCCCTCAGCTTATCATAGAATAAAATTAAAGAATGTATTACTCACCTTAGTAAATTGGTCTATAGTATCCTTGCATAATTATATATGTGAAATCTTCTTCCTTGAGTTTTACACTCCTAACACTCAAGGAAATTTTACTTTAAAGTATTTGGGAACCAACAAATTGGACACCAACATGGACCACATCATTGTTCTTCTTACATAGGATGAAATGTGTCATCTTAGAAAACTTATCCACAAATACAAATATAGGATCATGACATCTTTGGGTACTTGGAAATCCTAATAAAAAATACATGCTTATTCTAGCTACTCCTCTTTACAATTTGAAAATTTCTATACCTTTAGAAAAAAACTCACATCCTTATATATTTGTGTCCAAAAATATTCTTTTTACTGTCCAATCCAACTATTTATCTATCCCAAAATATCTTACTAAACCACCACTATGCTTCTCCTTAATTATATTTTTCTCATTGATTTTCTTGGATTGCACAATTAACTATCGTTAAACAAGATTTCATTTTTAATTGATTAATCTATAACCATTTCCTTCTATTCATTATTACTAATTCATTATGTATTTCCACAATTTTATAAAATTGGGATTAGTTTTTTACAAGTTTTCTATCTCTTCAAATCCAACTATTTCTACTCTCATTTTTATCAACAAATTTTATGTCTCCTACTTAACACATCAACAACCCTATCTAACATTTCACTCTAATGATTTAACATGAAATTATAATTTTTCATAAATTCCACCCATCACATATGTCTTTGATTCATTTTCCCTTGTCTCTTCAAAAATTAAAATGTTTGATGACTATTGTACAACACAAACTTCTTTCACAAGAAGTAATGTCTTGACTTCTTTAGTTCTTGAATTATGGTATAAATACTTGGTCATAAACTCAATATCCCTTTCTTGTATTATTCAAATTCTCACTAAAATACATTATTGGTCTTCCTTGTTAGGAAAAGGTGTTATGCATAATAAAATAATTGTTTTCATTTTATACATCAAATACTTATTTGTGGTGCATCTTTAGTGATTTATTTAGCCATATTAAATATTTATTTAAGTCCACTTGTAAATTTGTATGTGGAATTAGTTATATATCTTATTTTTAGGCTACACATGGGATATATATATAACATTGGAAAAACTTAGTATCAAAAAATATTGGGGTCAATAGTTTTGTGCACTCATGGTTTTGAGAACATGGTTTTTATTTTACCAATTGGTTGTTTTGTGAGATATTGATTCTATAAAAATAAGAACATGTTTATTAGTTGGGATTGTCTTGGCTAGTTAATCTTTTTTCTTGGATATCATTTGTATTGAGATCTCTTGTTGAGTGCATCTATGAATCATAGCATGGGATATGTGGTTACATGATTGGATACATGGATGTATTGGAGGAGATTGATGTTTCAAAAGTATTCATGGAGAGTTTGTAAATGTATTGTAATAGTTTCATTTTTAATTAATACATTGAGTGTGGATGCTTTTGAGGGCTGATATTTTTCCTCTTAAGGGTTTTCCTAAGTTATATCTTATGTATTATTGTGGTATGTCTTT
This sequence comes from Sequoia sempervirens, assembly GCA_007258455.2. Classification (NCBI taxonomy): domain Eukaryota; kingdom Viridiplantae; phylum Streptophyta; class Pinopsida; order Cupressales; family Cupressaceae; genus Sequoia; species Sequoia sempervirens. Next base: position 83,019 of record VDFB02377576.1, on the reverse strand, counting down.
GGTATTTAGATTAGGGTTATTTTATAAGATTTTATGTATTTTTTCTCTCAAAGGGTTTTGTACAAAATTGTTTGGTCAACTTAGTATTTTCCTAACAACTGGTAACAAAGTCATGGTTTTGATAGATGGAGGTGAGAGATCCCTATTTTTGTTTGACCTTTATTTGAGTAGAGCTAATGTAAAGTTAAATTTTTGGTAATGTTGGATAAATTTTAGATATTTCAAGGTATGAGATATGTTTTGCAAATTGTGAGAATACAAATTTAGGATTTTTGGGGTTAGTAAATTTGTTGTTATTTTTGTAGATATGGGGTTTGAAAAAGAGATAGTAAGAAGAGTTTTTCTGGGTGTTCACCATGATGGTTTTCTGAGGAATTTTTAGAGATTAAACTATGGGAATAAAATGGACCTCACCATTGGATTTGAAAGAGGCTTGAGAGATGAAGATTGACATAATATTTCACCCATTTTGGCCACCATGACCTAAGAATAAAATTTTCCCTCTTCCCTTTGTTTGGTCATACAGTAAGATGGTTGTATGGCCATATAGGTCTATAGATTAAAAAAATGAAAATCATTTGAAAAATAATAAAACCTACAAATAGTTTTAAATTAAAAAAATTGGTGGATTTAGGGTTTTTGTTGGTGTAAATAGGTGTTTTACCTAACTAATTCACTAGTGGGTCCTATTTACATGTTAAATTTACTTATGTCCTTGAGAATATTTCTATAACCTGGTTGTTATTTGTCATAAGATCTTATCTTATCTTTTGATATTTAATGATTGAGTCCTAAGTAATTTAATATTAGTTGTCTATTGACATAGGATTAAGACACTTTCCATGATCCTACCTATTCCTATGTCTCACCTTGGCTATATAACCAAGGGTTCACATGTGTAAATTAACAATCATAAAATCATAATCTACCATTTACATCCTTTGATAGAATAAAATTATTCTCTCATCTAGTTGATCTCTCTTGGTGGATCTTCCAAGGTTGAGTATGCTCTTCTCTTGCATAAAATGATGAGTTGGAGAATTAGATTAACTTGAAAATAAATACCATATTTTTGGGTTTCATCTTCATGTCTTTGTATTATACGTCAAAATCAAAGACAATTTATGCAAATATAAGCTCACCATTGAGTTCAAAAGGTTTGAGAAAGTCATTTTTTCCTTTTATTTCATCCAAATCAAACATTTGAGGCCAGATCTAAGGGTTCGAAGCTGAGAAGTGTTACCAAATTTAGGAGGTAACTACAATTGTGGGGCACTTTGGGTCAAAACAAACCTTTTCATCATGTCCAGGAGGCCCAAAAACCCAAAAATAATTTTTTAAATTGTCAAAATCCAAGCACTTTGCCTCACTCTTCAAAGTAAATTGTTGCCTCATTCAATCATATGGTTATGTGACCCAATTGGTGTTGCAGGTGTACCATCAACAAAAAAAATTGTATGAGTTGAAAAAATTTATGTTTGACTTTTTTGAAATATTCTCTTGCAAAATTTAATTAATTTTTTTTTAAAATGTAGTTTTTTAATAAAAAGATTGCAAGAGTACCTATTAGAGTTGGCCATGTAGATACCCAAGTCTAGAGGCCAAATGGAAAGCACAAAGAAATCAATATGCAATGCTCAAGATTGCAATGGATTTGATTATCCAAGAATTCAATATGACAATATGATTTACACATGAGACCACCTAGTTATATAGCGAAGGTGAGACATAAGATGTCATAAGATTATGAAAAGTGTCTTAATCACATGACATGAGACAACTAACTTGACATAAAAGTTAAAAAGATAAGATCTAGACATGATAACAAAGTCTTCTAGAAATAATCTTAGGATCTAAGTAAACTTAACATGTGAATATGTCCCCTAAGTCCCTAATAAGTGAATTAACTAGTTACATAACATTTATTCACACCAACAACCCCCCTTAAGTGCAACTTAGGGAGTAGATTATTATGCAAATGATGCAGGTATGAGACCTAGATACTAGGCCATTTTAGGTACCCATGTACATATGCAAATGATATCTCTCACAAATAGAGAAAAGGAAAAAACCCAGTGAGACAAAAATCCTCCCCAAAAGAGAGATGAAATACAAAAAAGCTCTCAATAAAAAATGAGAAGGCCAAAACTCCATATGAGGAAAAAGAACCCCCACATAAGAGAGAAGAAGAAGAGAGACCATGCAGCCCCCCCTCAATGTTAAGTCTCCTACAATGGTAGAAGCTCGACATTGAATACTGAAGATGATCCAATTTTGTCGAACAACATTCCTCCCCTTAGGAAGAAACAAAACCAAGAATGTATGCAAAATTTCTTCCCATTATTGAAAGGAAAATATGGGAAGAAGAATGATGTGTGATGTCTCTAAAGAACACTCAATTTTCTCCATGTCGGTGGTGAAAGCTGATACACTCCAAATAGGCATTCTAGGCCACACTACTGCAAGTGTCAATCCAGAATCTAATAGAGATGAATGTAGAACACAATCCAAAGAAAAATGTGCCTCTTATAAAGACAAAGAAGCCTCCACCAAATGTTGTCCAAAAGTATCCACACTCATGCCAAACTATGAAGAAGGATCATGTAAAGAATGAACAAGAGGATTAGAGTTTTCCCTCGCAACACTAAAGAAGAATCATCTCCATCAAAGAGAATATGTATGCAATCAATGGTGTCTCCCAAATCTGAAATGTGAGACTCAATAAACAACCCACCAATGTTTTTCAACTATGCATCTGAGGTAGATGTAGCTGGAAGACGATGAAGATCCTACTACACCGAATCACAAGAAGCTATATCACAAGCATCATCAAATGCAATGGTAAATGGAGGAGATGAAATGTAAGGCTCAAGAATGTGATATAATGTGAGAACTCCCAAGTTCAAGTAGCCAAATGTCTCTCATGCATCATGGTTCACACTAGAAGTGTGATCAACACCCAATGGAACAAGATCATCATCAAAAGAAAAATCTACAAAGGTGTACAACCAAGATGAATGATAAACCATCCTAGTAGCAATAATCTCTTTACTCTCCAAGTCTCTAATGATAACTAAATCAGGAGTGAATTCCACAGTCATCCCATCTCCACCATGTTTAATTTGATAGATGGAAAGAAGATTGTTTGAAAAATGAGGTTCACACACAACATAATTGAAATTTCCCTCCCCATCATCAATAGATCCCTTCCCAATTAAATTCATGTATGTATTGTTTCCCATCAAAATAGGGGACAAAGTACAAGGCTCAAAAGAAAAGAATATATATTGTGAAGATAACATATGATGAGATGCTCCTGAATCTAGAAGTCATCTCCCTAATCCATGACATGAAAAATCACAAAGCTTTTCCTTTATTTTTTGATGTAGAAGCAAAACTAGCATTACCTTTGTCCTTTTTAGACTATTTTGAAGAAGAAGAAGAAGGTGACTTAGATGTTCTAGAAGGAAAATCAATCTGATTCCTTTTGAGTAGATGTTTCAACTCATCAATATCCTTCTTATAGAAAGAATGTTTATCATGTCCAAGCTTCTTGCAATATGAACAAGTTGGCTTCTCCTTCTTAGATGGTTTCTCTTTGGAAGAGAATTTATTATTTTCTTGATCTGAAAGTGGATTGTTCTTTGCTTTCTTATGTTTCTTAATTGATTTTGATTCTTTAACTTGACTAACCAACAATGCCTTGATGAGACCCATTGAAATAAGCTTGTGTTGCTCATCTACTAACATCTCAGAAAATGATGCAAATGAAGGTGTAGTATATGCAAACCCCATAGTCAACCTATGAGTATGAAAGCTAGAAACAAAAGAAGCATTATCAAGACCAAGTTTGTTCAATGTGTTGTAGACCAACTAAGTTGTTGGGAATTAAGGTGTCTCAACCTTGGAAATTCCTAAGTTATTTATTTATTATTATTTTACATTTTCCCATGGATAAATATCTTTTTTATTATTAAATACTTGTGCTCCATAAAAAGGGGCATGATATTTTGAGTTGGAACTTTTGTCACATGTCGGTGCCTTGAAAATTATGTTATTAGTTGTTAAAAGATGCCCACTTAGTGGTAAACATGGAAAGCCTATTTTTTAAGGATGTTATGATGGATTCTATCAAAACTATAAGGGCTAAAAGTGGGGGATATCATTTTGGACATGAGAATCATTTATGACACGTATGAGAATATTTGCATAGTTATTGATGGTTTATGATGCATGTAAGAGCATCTCCTATTTTCTAGGGATTCTTATGACAACTTGTAAGAAGGTGTAATGTCATGTAAGAGAAAATGTTTAGCATGTAAGGGGTTGAATGAATTTTTACCATGGTATTTTCAAATTGTTTTTTACCCATGGTAATGTTTTATGGCAGTATTTTGAACCCCCATGACTCTATATATTGATGGGTTGAGTTGGAGACATTATGAGTTGTTTTATAGGTACACAGATGTTGTCAGATTGAAGAGTAGTTAGAGTGAATGTATTGTAAACATACTTGTTAATACAAGCTATTCATCTCTTCTTTGGTGGATTTTTTTACCAAAAGGGTTTCTCCATGTTAAACATTGTGTTATGTGTTGTGCTTTTTGTTCTTGCATTTCATTGTTATAGTTATTCAAATCTCCATATGGTTTACACTGCATAATCTGGTTTATAGTAATATTTTAAAGCTTCCATTATAGCTATTCCTCTACCGTTTTTCTAACATTTGGTATCAGATCCTAGATAGTTATGTGTTTTGAGTGGTAGAATGAAGGTTTTTTGAGTTTTAGTGGGAATTTTGTTGAGCTATATTTTACAGTATTTTGTGTTTAACCATGGCTACAACTTCTAACCGTTTGGATATTGAAAAATTTAATGGATTTGGTTTTGAGTTGTGGAAGTGGAAAATGGAGGATTTCCTTGAAGAGAAAGATCAATGGGTACATGTAACAAATAAAAAAACCAAGAAAATGAGTGATGAAGATTGGGAGAAGATTGATAAAAAGGCATGAGGCACTATTAGGCTGTGTCTTTCTGATTTTGTTCTCCTAAATGTGTCATCAGAAAATATTGTGTACACTTTTTGGAACCAAATAGGTGAAATCTATCAAGCAAAAAGTTTGGTAAACAAACTCTACTTGAAGCAGAAACTATTTTCTCTTAAGATGAGGGAAGGTGAATCTATAGTCGAGCATTTAAATTCTTTTAATTTGGTTTTGAGTTAGTTAGCCTTTATTGATGTCAAAGTAGAAGAAGAAGATAAGTGTATTATGCTTCTCTGTTCTTTACCTGAATCTTGGGATAATTTTGTACTTGCTATCACTGCTAACATGGAAGATCCAAAGATGGGTGCTCTTGTAGAAACTTTTTTTGTCACAAGAAATGAGGAAAAAGGAAATGAATAGTACATGTGATGCTCTCAATGTAAGGGGAAGGCCTAAAGAAAGAGGGTCTAAAGGAGATAAGAATGGGCCTAAAGACAAGTCTAAGGGCAGATCTAAAACTCCTAAAAATAAGAACAGAGTGAAGTGTTGGAATTGTGGAAAAATAGGACATGTGAAGAAGGAATGCAGAAATTTGAAGAAAGAAGTTGATTCCTCCATAGAGAAATCCTTGAACTCAAGTGATGAAGCTTTGATTTCTTGTCTTCGGGTTATGACTAATTAAAATTGGTTAATTGATTCAGGATGCTTGTTTCATATGACTCCTCACAAGGAGTGGTTTACCACATATGAGAAATATGATGTAGGTGAAATCTACCTTAGTGATAACACTTCATACCCAATTGTTGGAAGGGGTAAGGTTAAGTTGTGTTTTAGTGATGGGAGGATTAAAACCCTTCTTGGTGTTTTGCATGTTCCTGGAGTAGCTAGAAATCTCATTTCAATTTCAAAGTTGAATGATCTGGGAATAAGTGTAACTTTTGATAAGCATGGCTGCAAATTAGTAAGAGGGAATTTGGTGATAGCAAGAGGAACAAGGAAAGGAGCCCTATTTAAGCTATAAGTCACTACTTTTGTAAACTCTGCATATGTAATTGAAAAATCTGAAAACACTTGTATGATGTGGCACCACAGATTGGGTCACATAAGTGAGACTACTTTAAAGTCTATTTTGAATAAAAAGTTTTTAGATAATTTATCTTACTCTGATGAGAGTTTTGATTTCCGTGAACATTGTGTGTTTGATAAACAAAATAGAAAATCATTTCCTTCTGGTAGTACAAAATCTAAAGTTAAATTGGAATTAATTCATACGGATGTGTTTGGCCCTATGGATGTTGAATCGATTGGGAAATCTAGATATTTTGTCTCCTTTATTGATGATTTTGCAAGGTTTACCTAGTTATATTTTATGCGACATAAATCTAAAGTTTTCACTAAGTTTAAGGAATTTAAAGCCTTAGTTGAAAAGCAATTAGATTATAAAATTAAGGTATTAAGGTTTGATAATGGAGGGGAATACTGTTCTAAGGTTCATTTGATGAATTTTGTAAGCATGCAAGAATTGTTAAACAGAAAACTACTTCGTACACTCCTCAGTGGAATGGAGTGGTAGAAAGGATGAATTAGATAATTATGGAAAGAGCTAGAAGTATACTAAGTAGTTCACAACTTGAAAAATGCTTTTGGGTAGAAGCTATAAGTACTTCTTGTTACTTGTTGAATAGATCTCCTTGTAAGGCTCTTGAAACAACACCTTATGAAATGTGGATAGGTAAGAAACCTTCTATTTCACATTTAAGGGTATTTAGCTGTGAGGCTTATGTTCATGTGCCTAAAGAAAAATGAACTAAGTTGGATCCAAAAGCTGAAAAGTGAATTTTCATTGGATATGGTGATAATGTAAAAGGTTATAAGTTATGGAATCCTCTAATCAAGAAAAATATATTTTCTAGAGATGTGATTTTTAGGGAGCTTAGTGTTATTTCTAATCCTAAATATCCAAAGGAAAAAGATAAGGAAAAGAGAGTGCATTTTGAAATTAAGCAAGAAGATGCACCTCAGGAAGAACAAAAAGTTGGACTTGAGGATGAGAAGGAAGAAGATGAGGTATCAAATGAAGTTACTGATCAAACTGAAGAACATGAGGAAGAAAATCAAGAAGAGGTTGAGCAAGGTCAAGAACAACAAGAGCCTCATAATCCTATTCTTAGAATATTTACAAGACAACGAAATCCAGTTGATAGTTATAGCCCACTTGATTTCCATTGTATATTTGCTTTATTAAGTGTTGAAAATGAACCTAGATCTTATAGTGAGGCTCTCTCTTTAGAGGAAAATGAGTCTTGGTTGCAGGCTATGCAAGAGGAAATAATGGCATTGGAAAACTGTAACACTTGGGATCTTGTTGATTTTCCCAAAGGAAGAAAGCCCATCAGATGTAAATGGGTATTTAAGAAGAAATTTGGAGTAGATGGTCACTTGGAAAGGTATAAGACCAAATTAGTGGCTAAGGGCTACTCCGAAAGAGAGGGAGTTGATTTTGGTGAAATTTTCTCTCCTATCTCTAAATTAACTTCTATTAGATTCTTGTTATATATTGTTGTTGCTTATCATTTTGAGATAGAGCAAATGGATGTTAAAAATACTTTTTTCTATGGGGATCTTGAGGAGGAAATTTATATGCGACAACCTGATAGTTTTGTTGTGAAGGGAAAATAAAAATTGGTTTGCAGGTTAAAAATATCTTTGTATGGTTTAAAACAGTCACCCAAAATGTGGTATCATAAGTTTGATGCTTTTTCATTGAATTTGGGATTTATTAGGAGTGAAGAGGATCATTGTGTACATATTAAGGTTATTGATGAACATATTCTAATTATTATCTTGTATGTTGATGACATGTTGTTTATTGGTAACAACAAGGTAATGATTGGTGAACTCAAGAAACAACTTTCTAGTGATTTTGATATGTAGGACTTGGGGGATGCTAAATACATTCTTGGAATGGAAATTAGAAGAGATTGTGGTTAAAAAAATCTTTGGTTGAGTCAGAGTAAGTATGGTGATATCATTTTACAAAGGTTTAATATGCATGATTGTAATCTAGATAGTATTCCATTTCCAGTTGGTACTAATTTGAGATTGGATATATGTCCTAATTCTAATGATGATATTGAGGATATGTCTAAGGTTCCTTATGCTACTATTGTTGGCAGTTTGATGTATGCAATGGTTTGCACTAGACTAGATATAGCCCAAGCATTGGGAGTTCTAAGCAGGTTTATGTTTGACCCTGGTAAAGAGCATTGGAATTTTGTTAAAAGGGTGTTTAGACATTTGTGAGGTACCTTTGATTATTGTTTGGTTTATCATGGTACTAATAATGTGGTCAAGTCATTGGACATACAGGGATTTGTTGATGCAGATTGGGCAGGTGACTTGGATAGTCAAAGGTCCACTAGTTGGTATGTCTTTACTTTGTTTGGAGGAGTAGTGAGTTGGATGAGTAAAAGGTAGGCTACAGTTGATTTATCCACCATTGAAGCAGAGTATATGGCTGCTACTCATGTCTCTAAGGAGGTAATTTGGTTGGAAAGGTTGTGTACAAGTATTGGTTTTGATTGCAATATTTTTTAGGTTAATTGTGATAGTAAAAGTGCAATTCATTTGGCTAAGAATCCAATGTATCATGCTTGAGATAAACATGTTGATATTCAGTATCATTTTGTTCATGAGTTGATTGCTAATGGTAAAATTGGGTTGAAGAAGATTGACACACATGAAAATGTTGCAAATGTTCTTACCAAACCTGTGAGCACAGAGAAATTTACTTGGTGTAGGAAGGCCATGGGCCTTGCTACTTGTACCTAGTTTATTTTGTGATGGTGTGATTCCCCTAGCTCTTGCAAGGTATTCAACAAGTGGGAGAATGTTGGGAATTAAGGTGTCTCAACCTTGACAATTCTTAAGTTATTTATTTATTATTATTTTACATTTTCCCATGGATAAATCTTTTTTGTTATTAAATATTTGTGCTAAATAAAAAGGGGTGTGAGATTTTGGGTTGGCACTTTTGCCACATGTTAGTGCCTTGAAAATTATGTTATTAGTTGTCAAAAGATGCCCACTTAGTGGTATAACATGGAAATCCTATTTTTAAGGATGTTATGACAGATTCTATGACAACTGTAAGGGCTAAAAGTGGGGGATATCATTTTGTACATGAGAATCATCTATGACACGTGTAAGATAATATTTGCATAGCTATTGATGGTTTATGACACATGTAAGAGTATCTCCTATTTTTTAGGGATTCTTATGACAACTTGTAAGAAGGTGTAATGTCATGTAAGAGACAATGTTTAGCATGTAAGGGGTTGAATGAATTTTTACCATGGTATTTCCAAACCTTGTTTTCACCCATGGTAATATTTTATGGTGGTATTTTGAGCCCCCATGAATCTTTATATTGAGGGGTTGAGTTGGAGACACTATGAGATGTTTTACAGGTACGCAAATGCTTTCAAATTGAAGAGGAGTTAGAGTGAATGTATTGTAAACATACTTGTTAATACAATTTATTCATCTCTTCTTTGGTGATTTTTTTCCACGTTAAACACTGTGTTATGTGTTGTGCTTTCTATTCTTGCATTTCATTGTTATAGTTGTTTAAATCTCCATATGGTTTACACTACATAATTTGGTTTACAATAATCTATTAAAGCTTCCATTATAGTTATTTTTCTACCATTTTTATCATATGAGTGTCCTTTTTTATCATTTATACATGTTTTATATTGCTCTCTTAGATCATTAACCTTAGTGATGTAGTCTTGGATGTTTTCAAAGTTCTTAGGATCAAGGCTCATCAATTCATTATCAATTTGATAGCCT
>VDFB02377576.1:25808-73080 GCA_007258455.2 Sequoia sempervirens | reverse complement strand
CTTTAAAAACCCCTAATTATATTATGAACATATACACAAAGAAATCAATAAAAAATAATCAATAAAAATATGAAATTAAGTTCAATTTTAGTTGTTTAGCGTGTTGGTTTGGTGGGTGGTAGAGCATAAAGTAGATGGGTGCCTATATTTAACTAGATCAACATATTATGAAAGTTTCATATACCAAAGAATGCAATAAATAGAATATTTTTTTCACACCTTAATCAAGATACCATTGGAGCCTATATATTTTTAACTTCACACATGCCAGGCTTTATGCATGTAGATAAGAAGATAAATTAAATTTACAAAACATCAAGATGAACATAACTTAGTTATACATGAATAAACCCATATATTTCTTGTATTAATCCAAAAAGGTACCTTGCAATATATTTACAACATTTTAATATACATCCATATGATAAACTAATCAATATTAACAATTGAATTACTAGAATGTGACTAGGAAGACTTATGAAATCTTCATGAACATGCACAATGCACATGGATATATTTATAAGATATTATATTTAACTTATTATTTTTGGATTATAAAACTTCATTACACCTTTGGGGTGAAACACATATTAATTAAAATATAAAAAATGCATTAAACCCTATTGGTATGTGGCGATTGATCATGCAAGTATTGTACACGTCAAGGTTTTTTCCATTGACACGTCAAGGTTTTCCCATTAACATGTCAAATGAAAAAAGACCTTGTAAAACCCTAATTCTAGATGGTTCCAAAAGGATTGTTATAAGCGGTTGGGATGTATGTTGTGGTGTTGTGTTCTTGATATTGTAATCTATTTTGCATTGGATAATAAAATCATTGGATGGCTAATTTTTTGTGGATGTAGCCCATATTGAGTTAACCATGTTAAATTTCTATGTTGATTGTAAAACCCTAATTCTAGATGGTTCCAAAAGGATTGTTATAAGCGGTTGGGATGTATGTTGTGGTGTTGTGTTCTTGATATTGTAATCTATTTTGCATTGGATAATAAAATCATTGGATGGCTAATTTTTTGTGGATGTAGCCCATATTGAGTTAACCATGTTAAATTTCTATGTTGATCTCTTTTGTGTTATTCTTCATTGTTATTTATGGGTTATTTAATCTGCATATAATTTTTAATTTTTATTGCTCCAATCTGCTAAACCCTAACAACTGGTATTAGAGCCATGCGTATTTTAGTTTATTAGAAGAAAACCTCTAGATTTGAGTGGGAGCAATGGAAGAAGGAAAATTCAAGGTTGAGAAGTTCAACGACTAGAATTATCAATTATGGAAGATGTAGATGGAAGATTATTTGTATCAAAAGGATCTATGATAGCCATTGCACGGACAAGTAAAGAAAGATGTTGCAATGTCTGATGAAGAATGGGAGATTCTAGTTAGAAAGGCATTGTGAACCATTCAGTTATGCTTGGTACCATCTGTGGTGTTCAATATAACAAAAGAAAAGAAAACATAGGATCTGATGACAACCTTGGCTAAATTTTTTGAAAAACCCTTAACCTCAAATAAGGTATTTCTCATCAAGCGTTTGTTTAATATGAAAATGATTGAAGGTGTATTTTTGATAGATCATTTAAATGAGTTTAATACGATTACCAGTTAGTTAAATTTTGTAAAAGTAAATTTTGATGAAGAGGTGAGGGATCCCTTGGTTTTATTTTCTTTTCTAGAAAGCTAAAATAGCTTGGTAATGACTATAAGTAACTCTGTCTTAGGTTCAAATACATTGAATTTGATGATGTTGTTGGTGTTATCCTTAGAGAGGAAATGTGATAGAAAAACACAGGTGAGACTTCAACATCGGGTAATGCTTTGACTATAGAGAATAGGGGAAGAATAAAGGAGAGATGAAAAATCCCAACAAATCATGGGAAGTCAAAAAAATGAATATCTAAATCCAGAGGAAAAATGGATTATTGGCTTTGTGGAAAGCCAAGGCACTTGAAGAAGGATTTTGGTCTTGAAAGGGAAAACAAGGAGATGAAAAACATATGACAGTAAGGAAGTTAATGTTGTAAGTAATAAATTGCAAGATGATTTAATTTTATGTTTAGATAATGCTAATGATTCTTGGGTAATAGATTCAAGGGCTTCATTTCATGCCACACCCCATAGGAAATATTTTGTAGATTATGTTCAAGGTGATTTTGGACAGGTGTATTTGGGTGATGATGAACCCTATCAGATTGTTGGAAAAGGAAGATAAAAATCAAGTTGCAGAATGGAAATGAATGGTTGCTATAGGAGGTAAGACATGTTCCAAATTTGAGAAAGAATTTAATTTCTGTAGGACAACTAGGTAGTGAAAGTTGCACAGTTACCTTTTTAGACAGTCTGGAAGGTCACTAAAGGTGCATTACTAATAGCTAAAGGTGAAAAGGTAGGCACATTGTATTTGCGTATTTGTAATACTTATTCTACCTTAGCTGCTACAAAAATAATTGCTACTAAGATAGTTATAACACTTGTTACAAGGATAGAAACAAAATTGTGGCATCATAGAATTAGGCACATGAGTGAGAAAGGGATGAAGATCCTTCACTCTAGAAAGTTGCTACCAGGTATAAAGCATATTGAATTGGATTTCTGTGAAAATTGTGTTTATGGAAAACATAAAAGAGTTTGATTTCTGAAAGTTGGGAAAGAGAAGAAGAGTGAGAAATTAGAGCTTGTGCATTTAGATGTATAGGGACTAGCTCATGTATCTTCTCTTGGTTGATCTTCCTATTATGTTACTTTTATTGATGATGCAACTAGGAAAACATTGGTGTATTTCCTAAAAAAAAAATCAAAAGTATTTGGAACTTTTAAAAAGTGGAAAGCTTTGGTTGAGAATGAGACAAGAAAAAATTTGAAGTGTCTCAGATCTAATAATGGAGGTGAGTATTGCAATAGAGAATTTGAAAATTATTGTTCAGACAATGAAATCCATAAGAAGAAAATAGTTCTTGGAACCCCATAAGAAAATGGTGTGTCTGAGAGGATGAATAGGACCATTATGGAGCATGCAAGGAGTATGAGATTGCATGTTGGACTACCCTTACAGTTTTGGGAAAATGTTGTACATACTATTGTTGATTTAATAAATAGGGAAACTTAAAATCCTTTGAATGGTGGAATCCTAGAAAAGGCATGGATGGGTAAAAAGGTAAACTATTTTTTTGAAAACCTTTGGTTGTGAAGCTTTTGTCCATGTTGATATTGAAAATAGAACCAAGCTTGAGGCTAAGTCTAAAAAATATACCTTCATTGGATATGAAGTATATGAATTTGGTTATTGGTTATGGGATTATGAAAATCATAAAATAATTAGGAGTAGAGATATTATATTCAATGAGAAAAGACCTTGTAAAACCCTAATTCTAGAAGGTTCCAAAAGGCTTGTTATAAGCAATTGGGATGTATGTTGCGATTTTTTGTTCGTGAGATTATAATTTGTTTTGCACTGGCTAATAAAATCATTAGATGGATAAGTTTATGTGGATTTAGCCCATATTGGGTGAACCATGTTAATTTTTTTGTGTTGATCTCTTTTGTGTTATTCTTCATTGTTATTTTTGGGTTATTTAATCTGCATATAATTGTTAATGTTTATTGCTCCAATCTATATGAACCCTAACAATTGGTATCATAGTCGTGTATTTTGGTTGATTGGTAGGAAACCTCTAGATTTGAGTGGGAGCAATGGAAGAAGGAAAATTCAAGGTTGAGAAGTTCAACAACCAAAATTATCAATTACGGAAGATGCAAATGGAAGATTATTTGTATCAAAAGGATCCATGGTAGCCATTGGAAGGAAAAGCAAAGAAATATATTGCAATGTCCAATGAAGAATGGGAGATTCTGGATAGAAAGGCATTGGGAACCATGGATAGAGAAGATACCTAAGATGGTCCCCATACATCTGATCAAATAATCTTTCTATCCAGAATCTCCATCTTAGGTATCTTCTCTTGGTGGATCTTGATATTATGTTACTTTTATTGATGATGCAACTAGGAAAACATAGTTGTATTTCCTAAAACAAAAATCAGAATTATTTGAAACTTTTAAAAAGTGGAAAGCTTTGGTTGAGAATGAGATAGGAAAAAAGTTGAAGTGTCTCAAATCTGATAATGGAGGCAAGTATTGCAACAAATAATTTGAAAATTGTTGTTCATACAATGAAATACATAGGAAGAAAATGGTTCTTGGAACCCCATAAGAAAATGGTGTGTCTGAGAGAATGAATAGGACAATTATGGAGCATACAAGAAGCATGGGATTGCATGCTAGACTACCCTTACAGTTTTTGACAGATGTTGTACATACTATTGTTTATTTAATAAACATGGGACCTTCAAATCCTTTGAATGGTGGAATTCCAGAGGAGGCATGGATGGGTAAAAAGGTAAACTATTCATTTTTGAAAACATTTGGTTGTGAAACTTTTGTCCATGTTGATATTGAAAATAGAACCAAGCTTGAGGCTAAGTCTAAAAAATGTACCTTCATTGGATATGGAGTAGATGAATTTGGTTATTGGCTATGGGATTATGAAAATCATAAAATCATTAGGATCAAAGATGTTATATTCAATGAGAAGGTCACGTATAAGGATCAACTGTAGGAAAAGAAGCATGAACATTCCAAAAAGGAATATGTGGCATTGGATGAGATTCTAGAAAATAAAATGCTAGTGGTACCTAATGTTGAGAAACAACAAGTTATCCCATAGACTCTTGTAAGTGTTAGACATTCTACAAGGATATCTAGACCTCTAAAAATATTTTCTCCATCGTTATATTCTATATTATTAACTGATTCTAGTGAACTTGAAGGTTATGAAGAAGCAATGTAGGTAGATACCAAAAAGCAGTGGGAGCTAGGAATGAAAGAGGAAATGGATTCCTTGTTGTAGAATAAGACTTGGGACTTAGTCTAATTGTCTGCAAGTTAAAGATCATTGCAAAATAATGGGTTTATAGGTTGAAGGAAGAAGATGGAGGAAAGAAAAGATATAAGGCCAAACTCGTGGTAAAAGGTTTTGCATAAATTTTTTTTTATAGATTTTGATGAAATATTTTCTCTGGTTGTAAAGATGACTTCTATTAGAAATATTCTAAGTCTTGTGGGAGTGGAAGACTTGCATCTTGAAAAACTAGATGTGAAAAAAACATTTCTCCATGTGGATTTGAAAGAGGAAATATACATGCAACAACCATAGGGATATGAGGTCAAGGGTAAGGAGGAATTTGTGTGTAGGTTAAAGAAGAGTTTGTATGGCTAGAAGATAGCACCTCGGCAATGGTATTTGAAATTTGATAGTTTTATGGCTGAACAAGGTTACAAAAGATGTCATTCAGATTATTGTGTTTATTTTAAGAAATTGGGTAATGGAAACTATACTATCCTATTGCTTTATGTTGATGACATGCTTGTTGTTGAGTATAACATGCAACATATTAATGAAATTAAACAAACATTAGAAAATTCATTTTCTATGAAGGATGTGGGTGCAACAAAAAAAATCCTTGGTATGAGGATCACACAGGATAGGACAAACAAAAAATTATTTTTGTCTCAAAGTGAGTATGTAGAGAAGATGTTGAAAAATTTTAACATGCAAAATGCAAAAGCAATTAGTACACCTTTGCCTAGTCATTTTAAGTTGACTAAGAAGATGTGTCCAAAGACACAAGAGGAGGAATACACAATGTCTAAGATACCATATATGCATCAACATTTGTTAGCTTGATGTATGTAATGGTATGCACAAGGCCAGATATTGCACATATAGTTGGAGTTGTGAGCATATATATGAACAATCCAAGAATGGAACATTGGAATGCGGTAAAAGCTAAGTACATACAACTCATATACCACTTCATCTGGTCAGTTTTGGAGGATGGATAGTTGAAGCTTGAGAAAATTCACACAAGTGAGAATCTTGTAGATATGTTGACAAAGGAAGTTACAAGGGAGAAATTAATTTCCTTATCAATTTTTTTTGGCCTTCACAAATGATAATGGTGGACATAAGAAACTAGCCAGACTTGTAATCTAGTGGGAGCTACAAGTGTAGTGGTGTCATCCAAGATCAGTTTCCAAGTGGGAGATTGTTTGGTGTGGAGCCTGATCAGTCTTCAAGTGGGAGATTGTTGTTATGTGGTGACTAATCATGCAAGTACTATACACTCGCAACAAGTTTTCTAAGATGACACATTTCATCCTATGTAAGGAGAACAATGATGTGGTCCATGTTGATGTCCAATTTGTTGGTTCCCAAATACTTTAAAGTAAACTTTCCTTGAGTGTTAGGAGTGTCAAACTCAAGGAAGAAGACTTCACATTTATAATTGTGCAAGGATACTATAGACCAATTTACTAAGGTGAGTAATACATTCTTTAATTTTATTCTATGATAAGCCAAGGGGGGAATTTATTAAGGTGCTAGATTGAATACAACTATAGGAAATTATATATACCTTGATACAATTATACAAAACTAATAGTATACTCCTATTTATCTATCATTAAGTATCTATGTTGTTTTGAGAATGCAAGGTTCTATACCTTCATTAAGAGGATAAAAAACCATGTATAGTGTCTAAAAATGTGGCTTTAAAAACTCCTAATTATATAATGAACATATAGACAAGGAAGTGAATAAAAATTAATCAATAAAAATAAGAAATTAAGTTCAATTTTAGTTGTTTAGTGTGTTGGTTTGGTGGGTGATAGAGCATAAATTAGATGGGTGCCTATAATCAACTAGATGAACATATTATGAAAGTTTCATACACCAAAAAATGCAATGAATAGAATATTTTTTCACACCTTAATCAAGATACCATTGGAGACTATATATTTTTAACTTCACACACATCAGGCTTTATGCATGTAGATAAGAAGATAAATTAAATTTACAAAACATCAAGATGAACATAACTTAGTTATACATGAATAAACCCATATATTCCTTGTATTAATCTAAAAAGGTACCTTGCAACATATTTACAACATTTTAATAGTCATCCATATAATAAACTAATTAATATTAAAAAATTGAATTACTAGAATGTGACTAGGAAGACTTATGAAATGTTCATGATCATGCACAATGCACATGGATATATTTATAAGATATTATATTTAACTTATTATTTTTGGATTATAAAACTTCATTACACTTTTGGGGTGAAACACATATTAATTAAAATATAAAAATGCATTAAACCCTATTGGTATGTGGTGACTAATCATGCATGTACTATACATGTCAAGGTTTTTTCCCATTGAAATGTCAAGGTTTTTTTCCCATTGGCACGTCAAGGTTTTTTCGTTAACACATCAAATGAAAAAAGACCTTGTAAAACCCTAATTCTAGAAGGTTCCAAAAGGCTTGTTATAAGTGGCTAGGATATATGTCATGGTGTTGTGTTTGCAAGATTATAATTTTTTTTGCATTGGATAATAAAATCATTGGATGACTGAGTTTTTGTGGATGTAGCCCATATTGGGTGAACCACGCTAAATTTTTGTGTTGATCTCTTTTGTGTTATTCTTCATTTTTATTTTTGGGTTATTTAATCTACATATAATTGTTAATGTTTATTGCTCCAATATACCTAAACCCTAACAAAATCCTTCACTTGAGTTGAACCCTAATAGATAGAAAGCCTCCTCTTTGTTTTCTTTGTAACCTATTTTTTATCTTATATAAATAAAAATTTACAAATATATATCTCTTCACATGTTTTAGTAGCATTGGGAAAATAAAAGCATCATTTATAGCTACAAAATATTCCCACACTTGTACACATCTTAAATCCCATGCTTTTCTATAAAACATCTCAACTTAGAGGCATCCATTAGTACCTTGAGGCATGTGGAGGCCTTTTGTTTGATCAAAACCATTTAGATCACTAATGACATCCTTTTTTAAGGCGTGCAAGGCATGGTTGAGCTCACAAAATTTGTGAGAAGTATGCTTTATAATGTGAGAAAGGACTAATAGGAACAACAAGAATTAAATATAGTTTTTATGACATCTTAGATCTTCTAGAAAGGTAGGTAGGAGTGAAAAAATGAGAATATTGGAATTTTTGAGTTGTGCAAAAAATTTGAAAGTTTGGGCACCCTTTTGAAATATTAGTTTTTATCACTCTAAAATTCACTAGTTCTTTGGTGATCTTGTAAAATTTCAAACTTGCAAACACTTTATATTTATAACTTATCTAGATATTGTCAATGGTTTTCAAAATTTTGGAACCTTGTTAGTAAGTTAATTATTTCATGCAATATAAAACTCACTAACACATCATCATCCTTTAAATTTATTAGTATTTCAATGATTTCTTGAACTCATGAAATCACCAATGCCAAATCTTCTTGGGTCTTTGTTATAACTTTGGGATTGGGACAAACCTTGTTGACATTCTCAAGAATTAGAAAGCATTAAAGATCTCTGGCACCTTGATTTTTGGCACTTAAAAATTTTTAAAACCTTTGTAAAGTGTAATGGATAAGAGCAATAGAATTTCCAATATTTAACGAACTTAGAAAATTTATGAAAAGGATGTCACAAATCCATACTTAGATGTTTTGGATCTTAGCCTCAAGCATCTAAAAATAACATGGTGATGGTGAATGATAATAATCAATAAATTTCAACCAAGGGATCCCATTTGAAAATTTATCTAATAAACTATATATAATGATCACACACAAGATCAAATGCACAAGAGGACCAGGATTTAAGTCAATTCATACACTATTAAGTTGGGAATTGATATATGAACTAATTAGGGATGTGTACCTATTTTAGGAACAATAAGACTTCATCTAAATTTGAGATATATATCATAGAGGAAAGGAAACACCAACATAAAATAAAAATAAAACAAGAAAATAAGCTGACAAGGAAAAGAAAGAAAATAATTTACATAGACCCAAAGAGAGCCTCACCATCAAGAAGAATAAAATTTGAGGTGTTGACCATGAATTGGTAGTTCCATGAATTTTCCATCAAGAATTTTGAGGTAGAAATTGCATTGCAACACTTATGTACAAATTGATAAGGTCCATCCCATAAGACTTGAAATTTTCCATGTTTACCTTTATCTTTAGACCTGTAGTTTCAAATGAGGAAAATTTCCCCAACCTGAACATATCTTTAAATAGCCTTTTTATCAAAAAAATAAATCATCTTTTATTATCAAAATAAGTTACTTTCATGGGATATCCTCTTAGATTCTTCAAGTTCAATCAATTCATGCACTCTTAGGGAAGTGTCATCATCTTCTTCCCCCTCAATTTTATATATTAATTTGTATATTGACAATTCAAAACTAATTGGCATCTTGGCCTCTATCCCATATATCAATTCAAAAGGGATTCTACCAATAATTTTCTTATAATTTATCCTATTTTCCCAAACAATATTTTTCTCATCATCCCATATTTTATTGTTTAAATCCAATGTATTCATAATAATTTTTATGATGCACTTATTACTAGATTCAACTTGTCAATTTCCTTATGGATGATAAGGATATTAACATGTTAGATTTATATCATACCTAGAACATATATCAATGAGGTCATGGAATTTGAAACACATTAAATTATCAATAGTTATTCCTATAGGGGAACTAAACCTTGTGATAATGTTATTCAACATGAAGCCAAAAAACACTTTGGATTAACTATTTTTATAATAAATTGTCTTCGCCCATTTGGTGAAGTAGTTGGTGGCCATCAAAATCCATTTATATCGGTTACTTGATTTCTCAACTATCTCTCATATAAAATAAACACATAATTGTTGAAATGGAGCCTCAAATGATATGAATGTAATGGGTATTGTTCCTACAATTTTGATCTTACCTAAAATTATTGGGGAAGAATCACATCTTTTGATAAAATTGGCCACATCCTTGACTAATGCAGGCCACCAATATCCTATTGTTTTAATATTATGAGAAGTGAATTTCATGGATTGCTCCTAGTATAAACATTTAGGGAGAAAACCATCAATATTTCTCCACATCAACTGGTCCAAGGAAAATACATATATTTGAGCCAAAAAACTTCAATTTTCTCTTTTATTGATCACTTAGTTTTATGGGGAAACTCAAAATTTTTAAATATAAAAAATTTCCTTGTACCTAGGACATTTTTTTAAATGATAAGGAGGTGTAGTTTGAAAGCTCATTTTAGGGTGTTGTCATAATAGTGCTCACTTTTAGGACACATTGTTTTTTTTCCTGAAATCACTTTTTTTAGAAAAACTAATTATTTAAGTCTTGAGAGGCTCCATATAAAGGGTTTTTATTGAAGAGGGATATATAAGAACCCCTTAGATCAAACCCCCTTGGATAGAACCCCTCTAGTATTAAATCATACCCACAATGGAGTCTCCTTCACACCTATCAAAATGTTGGAAAAAATCACTTTTTCTTTATCTTTTGAGGGATTAAATAATGCCAATTAAAATTTATATTTTGCAAGATTGTAGCCCTCGAAATGAGCTTTCCAAAAAGTATATTCTTGATATATTTTCATTTTATCATGTATTTAGTTTTCAATTTTTACTATAGGTTTTTCTCTGAACATTAAGCTCTTTGTTGTGCAGAGGTGGACAAATAGTAAACCATTGTAAAAAAAATTCAAAAGATACCCTTTCCCTAGGTATTTTTGTCCTTGTTTTACCCAAAAAAAATTGGATTTCTATAAATACACAACAAGTTGGGTTGTATGACACACATGTATGTCCAAATTATAGTTACAATGACTTCAAAAATTAATTTAAAAAAATATGCAACAAAAAATTATGAAAAAATATCCTTTCCCTAGATATTAATGTTGAAAATCTATATTTCAAAAATTAGAATTTAATACTTTATAGGAAAAAAGTTATGATATACGACACAAAGGTTATTTTCTAAAAATGTTGTTTTTTGTTTAAAACTAGTTATTAAAGGAGATGTTAAAAGATTCAAATTTATTTCAGAAATTTTGAAAAAAAAAATTTATAATCTACACACAAATTGCCACAAATCACTAGTTCACATCATCTTCAAATTCTTAACAGTTTAGCTACCATAGGTCTCAAAAGATGAAGATTCAATTAAAAATATTGATGTAAATGCCCATCTTGGGCAAAAAGTGACACAGTATTGTGATTTCACCCTTCATGCACTTTTGATACATCTTAATTTTTATTTTCCATCAACTTGGTAAGGCCTTGACCTTTGAATAGCTTGGTAGTATTCACTTTCATATCATACTCCTAAACCTTATTGATCCATCTTCACTCTTTGCCTAATGCATCTTTTTGAATGAGGATGTCCTTACAATAGTATGAGACACACATGTATTGATCTTGACTCCTATGAGATGGGATCTAAAATTTTACTACCTGAAAAAAGTGTAGGAATACTTCTCCATGTGGAGTAGTTTAGTTCAAAAACTTTCAACAACTTGTAGAAGAAAGCAATTGGCTACTAATATCAATCAATTTTCTCTAAGACAACACTAGTGTAAAATAAAATAATAATAGAAGGGGTTTAATAATTATGTCTATTTAGGTTTGGTGCCTTCTTGAGTGCATGTTTTATTTATATGGAGGAATCTATTAATTCCTTGTCTCAAATAGTTTATTTCCCTTTCTTGAACACTATGGATTTGAAATTTGAATTTTTAGAAAAGTTAGGTATAAATATCCTAATAAACTCAATCTACCCAAATAATTATTGTACCTCCTTGATCATTTTGGGATGAGGGATTAATTCAATTTCCTTCAATCTCTCTAGATATATTGTTATCCCTTATTGGATACTATATATCCTAGGAAATTTATTTATTCTATGCTAAATATTTTTAAGGTTTGGGGATATTTCATCCTCCAAGAATCTTTGGAATATTAATTCCAAGTGTTTTCAATGGTCTTTTCAATTTTGGAGTATGTATTTAAATGATCTTGAAATGCAACTATTATCTCATTGATAAGACTATTAAAGGAAAGATCCATTTCCCTTTAGAATGTAGCACCCATATTCTTTAGTTCAAAATACAATCTAGCATAATTGAATGTGTCCCTATGGAGTTGTGAAGGCTATTTTTGGCTGCTTAAAATCCTTGACCACAACCTAATTGTATCCTTCAAATTCATCCATCATTAACATTAATTCTAACCTTGTCACCTTTTATAGAAAATGATTCATACCAGGTAATGAGTAGTTATCCTTGAGGGAATCACTATTTAGATTTCTAAAATCAATATATAGTATGGTGTCTTTGTTCTTATTTATCACTAATACAAGTTTACATACCCATTATGAATGCCTGATTGACTTTATAATACTAACCTCTTTAAATTCATAACTTTCTTTTTCATTTTAAGGGCTAGTTTTGGGTTGATGGGTCATTTATTTTCCCTAAATGGATTTGTAACAAGTTCCAAAGGGATCATATATTGGACAAAATATCTCTATAAGCATTTTTTTTCATCATGTGATCAAGAAAATTAATTTTTGAACTTCTTCAAAAATTCAACTATTATTTACTTCTCTAGTAGTTTCAACCTCTTCCCAAGGTAGACAATCCTAGGAGTTGCTTTAGTTCCTATGTTTACACCTTTAACATCATATTCATTGAACACCTTATTCCTTGTTTTATAACAATCAACATTATCAAATATCTTCTCTAAGGCTACAAGAACCCTTAGGATGGTTTTGGTCTTTATTTGGATGATATAATTGTAGAAGAAAGTTTATTTTCCTTTTTATTCCTCTTCCATGAGTTTCCAATCGATAAGTCAATTCTCAATTTGACTAATGTAATTTAAAAACTCATAGATCTACTTGTCATCATTAAAAAATTGTAAATAGTATATATTTTCAAAAATGCTAGGTCTTGTGAGAATTTCCACACTATACTTGAAATGTGATGAAGTCAATGAAGTATCAAATTTTGAATCTAGGATAACAAGGGTATCAACTATAATATTCTTAGTTATTTCTAGCTACTTGATATCAAATGCTTCAAACATATCTATAGCATCCCATACATATTTAGTCTCCTCTTTTGGTAGCATATGAGACTCTATTTTGAGACAATAGAAGCTATAAATCACCATGGATTCTTAGGCACTTGATCTGATATTTGAAATTCATGTTAAAGCCAAGAAATGAGGCTTTATAATTGGCCACATTATTGGTGCAATAAAAAATAAATCTAAAATTAAAATTATAACTTGTGTGATTAGGTGACCCCAAAAATAACTCTTGCACTATTTATTTATTTAGAATATGAACCATAAAAATACATGCTCCATATTTAATTATTTTTAGAGAAATATAGTTGACACAAATTAGGATCAATAAGGTTTTTTATTTTGTCATTACAATATCCCAAAAATTACCTAGCTTAGTATCCATCTAACTTACCTCATTCTTTACCTCTTCATAGTTCTCCATAATGTGAAGAATTTTATTCTCTTTGTAGTTGGACCTCATTTCCATGTGTAGATATTTTATCCAAGCTACAAAAACCAAGTTAGAACAATAGACAAATCCAAAATCTCAAATAAATGACTACACTAAGATAGAACAAAAAAGGGTAAAACAAAAACAAAAGACAAAGAATTTTTTTTTTTGAACCTCCATTGTGATATCATAGTTATGATCTTAGATGGAATGTAAGTTCCCAAATCAACATGTACTTGAAAAATGATCATTTGATTATATGGAATTAAAGGATGAAGGGGTTGATTTATAGAGCTACTAAGAGGAAAGTGAATGATGGATATTCAATCTCAATGGATGGTTGAGATCAAATGAGATAAATTGGAAAATATTCATTAGTTAAGATTAGTCGAGGAAGTTACAAATGGGTGAGGATAAAAAACTATTATTATTTGTTTGTTTTGGATAAATAGGTGCACACATGATAAAATTAGTGGGGGCATAATAAGGGGGATTACAAATGAATATTTTTTATTTTATCATTTATTAGAAACAAACAATTGGATATTATTAATTATTTGGAATGGATAAATGGAAAATATTTTTAATTATTTAATATAAAAAGGATTTTATGGAGATATTATTTGATTAACAAAAGGTAATGTAAGGGTAATTTGAAAGGTGACTAAGAAATGATAATAAGTTGCAACTAGGATGTGAAATTACGTGATGGTTAGAAATAGGTGTCTACATTTTTCCCCTCTTTGAAATAGTATTGTAAAATAAATGTGTTTCAAAGAAAATAGATATAGGCAACTAGTGGGAAAAGGGGAACATGCCCTAGGAATTTGGATTTAGGGATGCCCAAGGAAATTCGGGGATGGATAGCATGAGTATGATATCAAAATGGAAGGAAGAAGGAATAGATAGGTAGGGAATAGATAGAGTTGGATAGGGGGATGAAAATGGCTAAGAAAAGAGAAGTGTGGGGAAGATGAATGATCATTAAGGTACATGATGGGAATATTGATTATGAGAAACCTTGATATTTTATATAGTAGATGTTGTTAAAAAGAAAACTAAGGAAACATAGACCAGAGTTATGAGCCTAAGTACTTTTTGAGTGTTACAATCTATACCTCAAAATTAGTCATATAAAGGGAGCAATGGGTTGATTTAGATAGAAGATCTACTAATTAACTATATATAATAGAATACCAAACAATACAATGTAGATAGAATTCTAGTATCATTATATTATCATTATCAATAGAGTACATTCATATATCCTTATTTCTCCTCTTTCTCTACTTACATATATTCTATCCTACTATGTTATTAATATCTCTCCCTATACAAATATATGAAATGGGATTCAACCCATCTATCCTACCCCTACCCTAGATGGTATATCATGAATCTTATGCTCCATGAGCTCATTTCAATGAGATGTGGTAGGATTTACTTGGTGATGTCTGAACTTTTTGCCTTCCCTTTTCCTACCAACATCATCTCGCCTTTCAAAATGTTCACTTTTCCTTAAGCTAACTCTAATCTATGAGGAGGGTGTCCTTATATATATCATTGAGCTTGGAAAAAGTATTCTCCTATTGAGTTTTGGCTAGCTATAGCTATTGGGTTTGGAATTGAATTTCTATCATTAGTCGCCCCACCTCTAAAAGTGTTTGTGGAATTTGGATCATTTGTACCATTTGGGGTGCTTCCTGGAGGACCCCCTATGACATGTGCCCATATTAATCTTACTAACTGTCTTAGTTGGTGGAATCTATTCCTTTTCTTATCCTTTTTGTCTTGTAACTACTGAAATTTACCATGTAATGCTTCTATTTGTATGCAAGATTGGCCATCTATATCTTACAGGGAATCATATGTTCTCTTTAAAGTTTTTGAACTTCCAATTGATCCATTTGAGCTTTGATTGGGGTTGTCACCATTGGCCATTGTAAACAAAATTGGTATAGGGCACTGAGGTCCCCTTTTGTATTCTTCAATGTGTTGATCAAGGACATTAGGGAAAAGTGTGTGGTAGCATATTTCTTTCTTTCTTGATCTATTTTTATCTTCTAGTATTCTACTTGAATTTTTTGTTGATTGGTCTTCCTTTGTAGTTGGTTATCTTAATCATCCCATGTATCAAAAATTTTAGTTGTACCACCAAGGGTTGGGATGAATCCTCTTGGAGTTGAGGGACTATGCTTTGTATATCCTTCACCATTTCCTCTAACTGATCAAATATTTCTACATGATGTTTCAAGATATCTTCTCTTGTCCTTTGCTGTAGGATTCCCCCTAGTTGGAATTTATGTAGAGGTAAGATGCTCCCAATATCCACTTGTGATCCCACTAGTGGAAGTTGAAGAAACTATAGAGATGTTATTATTTAGAGTTTATTTTTTCTTTCCTAGAATTCCTTGATATAATGCATAGAGGAAGTTGTGAAGGATGAAGGTGTTTCTGATTGTGGATGTTTTGAAGAATGTTCTTGTTCCAAAGAATTTGCTTAATATTTTTCTTCTTCCTCACATAGTTTTTGATATGCTTTCTTTTTGGCTTCCTTGATCTCTGCTTGGATTGTTTGAGTAGTCTCTAGTTTCTTCATCATCAATTTATCTAACCTATGTTTAGACTAGAGCTCTTTGTTTTGTATCTTCAATATCCTCTGCTCCTGTAGAGGTTTAATTGTAGTGGCTTGTTCCCTGATAGACAAGTGTTTTAGTCTCTCCTCTTCTTTAGCTATGTTCCCCATTCTCTTCTTGAGTGTGGTGGTCAAAGAGTCTTGAAAGTGGTCAATTAGATCCTCTAATGTTATGTTGGATGCCACCATATATCTTATTACTACCATTTCAGTGATCAATTTTTTCAAACTTGTCATGTTAGTGTACTTTTAAAGTGTCATATCAAGGGCCTCCTTTTGGAATAGGCCAATGTATAACTAATATTCATCTACTAGTGATGAAACTTCTAGAATGGATGTGTCCTATGGTGTGATTTTTTCTTTCTCTTCTACATCCACTATCTAGGAGGAGATTTCTCTTTGTATTTTTTCCTTCCTTCAATTTGGTTTCTTCTTTGCACTCATATATAGGAGGGCCTCCATTACTTCTTCTTCTTATTGCTTTGTCCGAGGAGGTGTGGTAGGGAGTCTCATTTTCTACTTTTTTTCTCCTCGTGAGGTTTTTGTGGGAGGAGTACCAATGTGGAGCCTTCTGGATCTCTAAGGAGTATATTTGTTTTGTTCCTTTGTCTCTTTCTTGGGTAGCCCCAACTTTTCATGTAACTTTTATCTATTTTTGTCTAAGTGCTCTTTAGACTTCTTTTTTGCTAAATTTTCTATGTAATTTTGGTAGGTGGTGAATTTTTTAGCATGTGGGTCCTTGGGGAGACTAAGGAATGTGGAGGCATATGAGTGAATCTCCACATCTATCACTTCATATGGAAGTTGTGGTATCCATGATGTCATAGGTTAAATGGCCTCCATAAAGGTATTGTCTTTTTCAATGAGAAAGATAATATCCTTTATGTATTAGTGGACTACCTCATAAGATATAAGGTCTCTCACTTGTAGTCTCGATTGAAGGGA
The DNA here is from genome assembly GCA_007258455.2 of Sequoia sempervirens. Classification (NCBI taxonomy): domain Eukaryota; kingdom Viridiplantae; phylum Streptophyta; class Pinopsida; order Cupressales; family Cupressaceae; genus Sequoia; species Sequoia sempervirens. Next base: position 56,000 of record VDFB02377576.1, on the reverse strand, counting down.
TTTGAAGAAACCCCGGTAGGTAGATGTGTATGTTGTTCCATCCTAGAAGTGCTTGACATAGTCTTGAATTTGGGTTGTAACTGGTCAGGTGGTGTCCCAAAATTTTCTCCCAAATGTTAGTAACTCTTGCATGAAATAGAATGTAAGGAATATTAGCAAGTCCCATACTTGAACTAATAATGGGATTAATTTTTGCATTGAATATTGTCTAGGAGCTAAAGAACCTCATAGAGGTCGATATCTTCCCTTTTGTTACCATCTAGTTTCATGAATAGTGGTGGCTATAGTTGAATCTTCTCAATTTTTTTAGTACACTTTATAGGTGATGCCCATTGTGGAATACTTGACTTCTTGGTTGGTAATTTTTGTGACATCAATACTTCGACCATTGTAGGTTACTCTAGTTAACTTTGTGACTTTTGCATTCTTGATAGCTTTCTTCGGTGATACTTTTCCTTGTTCCCATAGGCCAGTTATTTCCTTGGTTGCATACTTTGTGATTCTATAGGGTTGGTCTAGATAAAGTTATTTGTCATAGAATTGACTTAATATGATTTGGACCCATTCTTCCTGCACCATAAATCTATAAACTCTCCATATATCTAGTTTTTCTCTAATATATTCTAGTATTGAGATAGGTAGTTTTGTGTGGGTGGTTGTAGGATGGTGTGCCTTAGAACTTCAAAATTGGTGTGATCTATCTCTATTAAGGGTGCATGGATATAATTCTTGATATCTTCTATGTAAATGGTGTTCATAAGAACTTTTGAAAACACACTAGTTGGGTTGATCTCCATTGCCCTGTATGGAAATTTCCTATATTTTGGCCTAGGCTTCTAAGAAATATCAATGAGGGTAGGTGCATCCATTTTTTGGAAGCTAAACTTTATAGAAAAATGATAATTTTCTTAGGGTTTCATTGGGAGTAGTATGAGTGCACAGGATTTGCAAGAGCGTAATAAACAATGAGTGAAAGTGAATGAGTGATTGATGTATATATTTTTTTTTATGAGGCAGCATATTAAATGGTGTAGTCATTTTCTTATCTTCTAATGTTTTTTTTCCCATTATTTTCATATGGCTCTTTTTTCCTGGTGATGTTCCTACCATTTTGATGTATGATTGATTGTAACTTCATGATTTTGTTAGATTAGGCTAATTTTATGTTTTTTTTTATCCCTTATTTTACATCTTGAGGGTAGGTCAAGGAATGTAGTGTTCAAACTTAGGCCTACCCGATGCTTGCCTATATTTGAAATTGAATGCCAAGTTTGAAATTGTCTTCTAATGATTGGTCCTTTTGTATATTATTAATTCAATATTTTCATGCTTGTGTCTTTGTTATAATTATTGTTTTTTGGTGGTTATTGATTTCCAATGTGATGAGTATATTGACCTTTTATGTTTGGATATGACCATAGGATGTTTAGTTGGTGGTTTCTTATTAGTTTTTTCTATTTGCAATATCCTTTTTATGCTTACAGTAGTTTGTGGGGGGGGGGCTTATGGGCCTAATATGTATCATGAATTCTCTCCAAAGCCCATATACCTTTCAAGAAGTTAATTCATGTTTTCCTTGCATCCATGCCTCTAGAACTTCCTCACTATTGGTACTATCATTATCATTTTCTAGTTAAATTTCTCTGGAGTTGTTAGGTCTTGTTCTTCTTCTATGGTAGGAAATCTTGAGATAGAATAGATAATTTTTGGATCTTCCCCCTCTCTTTCTTGTTCAATTTCTTCTATATTAGTTCTATCTCCCCTTTGTCCTAGTGGAATATGTATTATCTTATTATCATTTGCTAAAGATATCTCTTCCTTTCTTGAGTCTACTATCCCATTAGAATGGAAAAACCATCCCAACCCTAGCAATTATTTGAAAGTGTAAAAGGGTTCCTTCATCTCAATGACCTCAAAATATACAATTTGGTTAAGTCCTTTAATAATTACTTCCAAATTTTTCCATGTTCCAAAAGTCTCCATGCCAAAACCATCTCCCAAATTGATGTTCATTGTTGTTTTGAATTACTTGGGTCTACCCAATCTCTCCCAAGTGGTTTTTAGAATAATGTTTAGGTCCACAACTAGATCTACCATCACATGTTTTACTTTACTATGATTAAGGTGTGTGATAATTAAGGGAGGTCCATTCTTCTAGTTTTGGGATTCTATAAGCTTATGAACTTATTGTTATCTTTTTTCATTCTAATACTTCCCCAACTATTTTAATTTAACTAGGAGGTCCTTTCACTAGGCTAAAGAGGGAAAATTCTCCAGTATCATCATTTCTTTTGAGAAATGGGTTATGTCCTCATTTTGTTGTTGTATAATTTTTATTTTTATTTTTTCTACTACTTTATCATGTTTTTATTTTCTTAGCTAGAAGTAATCATATTCCTCTTCTTCTGGACCCAACTCTTCATTAAATTCTTCATTTTCTCTTTGTTTATTTCTTCTAGTATCTGTTCCCTATTTAGTCAGTATTGTAACCTTATTTTTCTTTGTTTTGGATTTCTTCTTCTTAATTTTTCTCTATTATTCTTCACTAAAATATTCCTCGTTTGATGTATTAGAGGACCATTGATCCATTCTTTCACAAATTTTAACTCCTTGCGGTGGTATTCTTCTAATTACCCTAACTCCTTTATGGTATTGTAAGTCACCACTTATAGAGTGTGTTATATTTTGATAGTATTGTTGTGCTTTATAACATTTGAATGTCATGAGAATAATCACTATAAAATGGAAACTTCCTTTTCTTTTTTTTCCCAACACTCTGTATCATAATGCCCCATCTTTCCATAGTTATAGCATGTAGCATCACTTCTTTGGCACTTGTTTCTACCACATCCTCTTCTTCCTCTATAGTTTGATTTCCTATTATATCCCATGTAATATTGTGGTGGGTTATTCTACAATTCATAATAATTTCTATTATCCCTCCAAGGTGGTTTTTAGTAGCCTATGTCATATAAGGAGCCTTTCACCAATCCTTTAATATATACCATTTTTCTATCCATTTCCGCATCACAGTTGTAGTTCATGGGGCATATTGGATTGGGATGGTATTTTGGAGGTGAAATTGATTTACAAGATAGTCCTCAGTGAGGTGGTTGTCCCATTCCTACCAAGTTTTTCAATATAATGAATTTGTTTTGGCCAACATAGTTTTTAGTTCTACATGTAATGTTGTTGCAGTTTTTTTTCCTTGGGCTTTAGGGTAATAATTTAACACATGGCCTTCCCTTGAACAATATGTGCACCAAATCTCTTTACCTTTCTTTGCCTCTCCTCTTACCAAAATACTATTTTGTATGGTTATCTTTTCTACTGCTAATTTTAATTTCTCAAAAGTTTCATTTATGTCACCTTTATGTGGCTTGTGCCATGTTTGAGATTCTATACAATATTCCACAATGATCAAGTTTGTATAAGTATTAAATATCCTTCCATCTAAATTTGATATGATATCCTTCTGTAGTCCAAAGATGAACAATTCAATCTTTTGTTTCTCTATTAGTGGTTCCTCTAATTTACGACATACTTCCTTAAATATTTTGTCATAGTCCTTCATAGATTCATCTCCTCATTCCACTAGGTTCCTCATTTTTCTAACACTCTCTATAGGGATGTCTTGAGTGTCAAAATTTCCTAGAATTTTTGTTTTACTTCATTCTGACTTTTCCCATGCTTAAGGTAAGCCTTTTATACCATTCCAATACTTCTTTCCTTAATGAAGATAAAAATTCTAATAATTTTGATTTGTGCCTTGTCTTTCCCATAGAGATTCTAATAGAAGTATATGTTCTACAACCTCTGTTGTATCTCTTCCAAATATTGAGATTTTGATTGATGATTCCATTTTGTTCTAGTTTCTTTCTATTTTAAATCTTTGGATTTATAGAATATTTGAATCTTCCTTTTCTTTCTTTACTTTCCTAATGGTATGGGGCTTCTTCTCTCTTCTCTTATCTCTTGCTAACTTTATGTCAAAGTACTATTTCCTGAGTATCTCTTCTCAATCTACTTATTTTCCTCCTTGCTCTCTTGTCTCTTTAATTTTTTGTATCTCTTCTTTCAAAATTATTCTACTCTTATCTAGCTTAGGGGATGGGTCATGGTCCAAGGGTTGTGACTCCTCAAGATATTGTTTTACTTTCTTATTTGTCAATGACATGTTATTTATTAGTGAACATAATTCCTTACCCAAATTAAATATAATCTCATCATTTTTTCCTATTTATTTTTCCTTTAATTTCCTTATACTTCTACTAATTAACTCTTTCAAATATTCATCTTCAATGGATAGAACCTTTTTCACAGTTTTCAGAAATTCAATAAATCTATCATCTTAATTGATCATTAGGTTGGATGGATCCTCTTTGATTGTGGGAATTTTGGAGGCTTGTCGTGGGAGTGGAGTCTTAGTACTATTATAAGGTCCCAACACCAACTTGTAGAGAAGGGGGATTCACTACTCATGAGTCTCTTTATTCTCAAGAGATTCCCAAGGTGTGAACTACCCTAAACTACCTCAGGGAACAAAGCGAGAGTTCTAGAATCAAAAAGAGTAAATCACAGTGGTTTTTTTGGATAGACCAATGAGATCTTGACCAAAGGATGAAAACGTAGAATGAGGATGATAGCATAGCACACTGTAGTCCCAAAGGTGCACTAGCATCTCATACAGACTAGAAACTGAGTTTATCACAAAAAAATAGCAAAGTGACTACTAACAATCAAATTGCTAAGAACTTATAGAATGTGAGAGAGTCACAAAATGTAACAAAACTAAAATAAAGTAAAATACAAATGATAAAGTTAAAGAGGATGAGAGATAGAAGAAGCTCACAAAAACCCAAGTAATGAAGCTTCCAGCACATGAATATCTTCAATACCTACATGCGTAAGGTTGAGAGAAAATTTTGGGGTTGTATAGGGGTTTGCCTCAGTCAATCCCCTGTTTTAGTGTTCCCACCTCCATGGATAGCCAAGTAAGATAGATAGAGATAATAGGAATGAAATGAATGAAAGAGTAATAAAATAAATCCTCGATCAAGGAGGAGAACCCATATCATAGGTATGTGATAAATCCCAAGATGCTCACAAGCACAAGGTAAGAGAGATATCAACTGCAAGGCTAAAGGAAGCCAAATGGAGAGAGCAATAGAACTACAAGAGCCATGAGAGCTACAAAGAGCATTGTAAGAGCTTGAGAGTATTGTTGTAGCAAGCTATAAATAGTTATGCAAGCAAAATAGTGAGAGAAATATAGGAGGAAAAGGCAGGAGCCAAAGCTAGAAAGATTTAGAAGACCCAAAATAGATTGAAAAGATAGCATATAAAGAGAGAATAGGAGGGAACAAAATCTTCTCGAGTAGTTATAAGGTGTCTCAAGCTGTTACCACATAAAAAAGGGGTTGAAAAGTGGAAAACATGCTCGAAATGGCTATTTGAACATTAAAATGTCACAGGATGCTAGTGCAAAGTGTGGACGTCTGTGTGGTGCGCTAGTCTCCAAACAAATAATGCTACAAAATGACAAGAGCAGGAAAGGAACAAGGTTTGATGCAAAGATGATGTGTGAAGGTAGTTGTTGAAAAGGGGTCTTGAGCATCCTGAGAGGGGATAAAGGATTATGTAGGGACTAGAATGAACCTACACAAGTATTAATGGAGTGGATACAAAACTATATGTGAAATTGCAAGGGGTGTAATTTTATGACATTACATTTTTCCCCCACTTTAGTGGGCATATGAATCTACAATAATATGCACACTAAAGGAAATCTATTAACATAAATAACATCATGAATCCAAAATGATACTGTAGAGGAAGCAAACAATTCTTTGAACCAAGGAAGCATTCCCCCAAGTTGAAGACCTACAAAACAAACACATTAGACAAGAAAAATATGCACAATAAAACAAATGTTAGAACATATAAATCCATTGCATCACAAGGTTAGAACATTTAAAAACACATACACACAAGAACACACAAAAAAATAAAGGATATGAGTCAGGAAAGTGAAAGAAATCTCGATGTAAAATGTTGTCTCAATACTATAAGTTGTCCCCAAATTAAAAATAATAACACATAGAAGAATTCTAAAATGAAGAGAAGAATGTAAGGATTGATCACTTCAAGAGAATAATGCACCCAAAATTCAGGGAAGCAACCAATATCGAAGAGAGATAGAGCATATACTTAGGATGAAGAAGATGCAGATCTTCGATCCAGTATACACAATTGAGAAGAAAGAGAATTTAGGAGAAATATGGAGAAGATAGAAAGGAATGAAAATTCCAAGAGATATGGTTCCATAGGTCCTCGAACCTAAGGAGAGTTGAACAAATGCATCATATATATGTAGACCTACGAAAGATGAACAAAATATTTGTAGGTACTCTCTCCTACAAAGTTGAAAAAACTACACTGGAGGCCCACAAACCAATGGTGAATAGATCTCATAGGATGAAAGTGCTTTACAATTCCTTAGACTTGCAAAGAAGGCACTTAAAGTACTCTCTCCTAAGGGAAGCCCAATATATGGGACTTTGCAGAGTCGGATTGGTCCTTATAGGTGCTTAGCCTTGCAAGGTTGACTGAAAAGTAGCTTCACAGGAACACCTACAAAGCAACATGTTAATATATAGACTAAACATGTTAGGAAAGCTTGATGCAAAGGAGATCTACAGGTTCTTGGTCTTGTAGAGCAATACTAATCAAATAAAACTATAGCTACTACAAGCTGCATTGTAGGATAGTCATAGAAAAGATAGGTCTAGTTGGGCTGCCCCCAAGCTAGACACAAAAATATAAGATAGGTCTAGTCTGGATACCCCCAAGCTAGACACCAATGATTCCATTTGAAGGAGAAGCTTTCAAAGGGGGTCTCTTGAGAACCCTTCAAAAGAAAGGGGTCAACTCAAGGGACACTTCATTTGAAATACATAGAGAAGAGAGGAGGTCCTTTAAGTGACACATACATCTCCAAAACAAGTTATCACTACCCCCAACATATAGGAGAGGAGAACCATGCAAGATACTTAGAACATACATGATAGAGGTAGACCTTGATATCACTTGTCATTTGAAGAAGAGGTAGGTGCATTAGAAAATAAATGAATTATAGCACCTAAATCAAGAAGTTGTGTTTTATCTTTCAAGGCCTTACATTCATTGGTCAAATGGTGAGGGACTCGATGGTATGCATAGAAAGAATGATTTTCTTTATCTTGCTTATGAAATTTCTTACATGTAGGAGAACAAAGAGTAATCAATTGGGATTTTAGAAGCCTCAAAAAAATACACTCTTGCTCAAATAAAGAATGAGGAGTAGGAAGTAAACCTTTCTCTTGTGGAGAAAAGTTTGACTTCTCACAAGAAGGCCTGAACATAGCAGATAAGGGTGGATGAATCAATCCACAAGAATGAGGTTGAGTAGGAATCATGCCAACATTCAACCATGGTTTCTTTTTAGATTGTTCATTTGAGAAACCAAGTCCCAAATTACATTTATGAGGTACACATTCTATAGCGACCTAAATTCCTTGTTCGTTATGCCCACAACCTTTACAACCATAGCCATATTTAGAGACAAGCTTAAAGTCATGGCCATAACATTCTTACAAATCTTGAGAAGAATGAGGATCTTCATAGAGAGCATTGTTCCAGCAATAGGGATCACACTCTTCTATGGGATCACCATCATCCTTCTTGACAAGACTGCCAACATCAGCCTCTTTAATAGAGGTGTGATTATCTTCCTCAGAAGGGGAAGGATCAACATTAAGAACATTACAACTTGGATTCACCTTATCTCACGATACAAAAGAATGACCATCTTTAATAGCGGGTTTGGATGATGTTATCAGAAGGACTAAGTAGTTTGGGTCAACCTTATATTCTCCAATGAAGTATTTAGTAAAGTCTAGAGAACCCCAATCATCACCAAGACATGCATTCTTTTGAGATGAAGTAGAAGGGGAAAACTTTGGACTCCTTGCTTTAGAAGGACCTTCTTTAGGGACATCTATTTGAAGAGCATCCTTTCAGAGTCAGCCCTGACTGTGACTACTCAATTATTACAAATGAACTTAATAGATTTATGCAAGGTAGATGAGACTGCACCCATAGCATGAATCCATGGTCTACCAAGAAGAAGGTTATATGGTAACTTGTCTTACATAACATATACAAGGGTGGGTATGGTAATGGGTCCCAATCTCAAAGGTAAGACTATTGTTTTGAAAGGTTGTCAACCAACATTATCGAACCCACAAATGACAATAGAAGAGGCATTAAGAGAATATGAATCAATATTAATATTAGGAAATAGATAAATGCTACATACATTAAGTGTTGAACCAACATCAATGAGAGTGCTTCTAATGTCAATATTATTAATGTTAACTATAATCATTAGAGGATACACTTTCTTTTGTACTTCTGGAGGTGGGAGTTCCAATGGATAGAATGTAGTATTCAACAAGTCTACATGAATATGAGTTATCAACACATTAACATCTATTGGCCTAGTGGAAGAAAGTAGGAGGATCTTTTGTAACACTTCCTGAAGAATAACTTAATAGATCAAAGAGTACTGAAGCAAGTCCCACAGTGAGATCTTGGCTGGAGTAACACAAAGTTTCTCGAAAAGATCATAATCACTAGGTGCTTTAGTTGTAGGTTTAGAAGCTAAAGGAAGACTTGGTTGAGAAGGTGGTAAATAAGCAGGTTGATTAACATTTTTTTTATTCTTTCTAGTATTATAAGTATGGGCTACCACTCTATAAGAGGGATCCTTATAAAGATCAAGAGAATCACTATCAAATGGAAAACTATTAATAGAACAAATCATTTTAGGAGAAGGACTAGCTAGAGTAAGATAAATAGATATTCTCTTAGGCCTTTGAGGGGAATCAAAGACATAGATTACATTTACAAAATCATCACAACTAGTGAAATAATTATTTGAGGACATATTCTCAACATCAATCTAGGGAGGATCAAATGTGGAAGGAGATTCATCATTTTCTAATGAATCATCTTTGGAGAATTGGAATAAAGAAGAGATTCATCATTCACAAATGCATCATCTCTAGAAGAGAGTGAATTGGAATGAAGAGAGGGTAGAGTAGTGTTAAGAAAATTATCAATGATTTCATCCTCTTGTGCCAAAATATCCTTAGAAGGAATCTCAGGAGAGGGATCAACAAAGAATAATAAGAAAGGAGAAAAGAACTCACTTTCACATGCTCATAAGAGAACTTCTTGAAGATTCTTAACAAAGCTAGAAAGAGATAGAAAGAAGAAAGATGTTTAACACATTTTTAAATACAGATATAGACACATTTGGCCAATTTGAAGCAATCGAGGGGTGACAAAACTTATGACCCTTGTAACCGCACGCAACCCCAAAGGAATTAAGTAAAATGCAACCAAATTTTTTTTTTTAAAAGAACAAGGGAGTGAACATTAATTAACACAATGTAACCATTATTCAATTTGTATGACTTAATCCTTTGAGGTACACGAGGACATTACTTAAGAATTAATTCTTAACAACATAGGCATTTAACTAACCATTACATGAAACATACATTCAAACATCCATAGATATAATTACATCAGTAACCACAATAGAGACATAGGATAGAACAATATCCAAAATTATAACATCATTATAAAATTCTTCTCATAACCAAGTTTACAAATAAAAGTACCATGTATCATCATGAGATTACATCACAATAGCACCAAGTGCAATAATTTACAAAACTTCCCAACTAGGTGGGAGTGATACATCAATAAAAGAATAACATGAGTACATAAATCTGGAACCCACGAACAAAGAATCAGCTGCTACTGCAACTCAGCACTGAAAGATGAACCTGCATAAAAGAGAGAATCCCAACGAGGTGCGAAGCACAATCCACCCGACCACCCCCGTGCTAGGAGTTGCTAAGGAAGGGTTCCCGACCAAGAACGTCTAGACAAAGACTCACAACCAGCTAATGAAAAACATACAACACATGAGACCACTCAAATTCAAACAACAACAAAAATCATCAATACAAGACAAGTAACCAATTCCAGAGGATTTCCAAAAGACAACATAAATAAGAATGTTAGAGGAGAGTGTCATCGCATGGCTTAACATGGATTCGCTAGGCTACCTAATGCAAGGTACCGCCTCCATCTACTGACGGATTATCCAGGCAACCAAGCGCTAGGAACCGCCTCCATCTATGGTTTGCCAGGCTACCTATCTCAAGGAACCGCCCCATAGGGTTGCTCATGCGGAACCGTTACCTTTCATGAAGTCAAGGCAACGATCATGCCACCCACGGCCTTCTCAATCCCCTTTAGGCTGTGATAGCACTAAAAGGCGGATGAGGCAACAATTATCTTTTTAGTGTGTTACTACCCACCCTCTAGTTAATAAATTAAATTATCACTTATTAAATTCACTCTAACGAGGGCTATCCTGGCGCCCCTTTGTGCGCCGACCACCCACTTAGAGCCACTCCCTCTAGACACTCAACCACAAGATAATAACATCGAGGATTGTACCACAAAAAGAACTAATCAAATGACAATCAAAAGTGAGGCATGACCATCTCACCAACCACAAGGAAACACATCCATAGTCTGGTATAATCCAAATGTATAACCGATCCATAAGCATCACAAAACCAAATTTAAAATGAAAACAAGAGTAACCACATTACCCCACCTCTGGAATCACTTAGGTTCCTAAACAAGATTATTAAACTCTAGGGTTCCCTTGCAGAGTATAAACCCCCAAATAAAAGAAAATCCATAATACATGAAACGATATAACTCAAAAGAATCATTAACAATAATACCAAAAGACACGTCTCAAAACATGGAAAAATTCTCATCAAAATGTAATTCAGTAACATTGATAACATCCAATTTATCTCTACTTTTCACTGTTACATTTATCTTCTTAAAACACCACATTCAACGAATCTTTTTACATAATAAAAATAATTGTAAACTATCTTCCTATCATACTATCAAATTAAAGACTAACCTACAATAAAATTACAATATATATATATATCTACACACATATATATATATATTAGTATTAACATTAATAATAATATGAATATTAATATTAACCCCAATATATATATATATATATATCTATATAAATATATATAATTATATAATTATTTAATTACCTATAACTCAAATCCATTACATATCGAACTTATTATAAAACGAAGCCCATATTATATACATATAAATTTGAAATGTTTCACACACAACGAAAATCATACACCTCGCGTACTAATCCCGATAAAGCAGAAATACTATGAATAAAATCTTCGCATTTAAGAACTATCCTATTACAAAACACTAAATACAATAAGCACCATGCGTAATCCGAACCATGGGAACTTTATTTCCTACCGAGCACCATGCGTTATACATATTTATTACTGTACAAGGGTATGTACAGCGCAATGTATAGCGCACTGTCCTTGGGAGTCAGGGTGATGTGGACGCCGCCAACCACACCCCTCTCAAACACACGAAAATTAAATGACAATGCAGAGGCATAGGGTGCGAAACGAATAGCCACACATGGATAGAAATAAATATTACGGATTTCTACCTTGTATTTTATAATATCCGAATTTCTGTATAAATCCGCGATTCGGAAATTTCAATACGAATTCCTGTATGCATTCGTAACTCGGAAATTTCATTACGGAGTAAGGAGAATAGAATTTATCAAATATATTATATACTATGTTGGTGTACGGGCGCGATAATCCAGAAACAACATTGCCAAAGTTCAAACAATAGTAAATTTCACGAATTACGAAACAAATACATTACCTTTCACTAAATACAAAAGAAACGAATCAAGTACGAAAACCCAATATCGATATATATATATATATATATTTATTTTAATATAAAATGAATTTCGTACAATAAAAATAAAACAATAAAACTCACGGATTTGCAATCCAGCCATTCGTACACAGGGTAAAAATAAACCCTCTTCTGTTTGAAATAAAAACTACCCAGCCTCACAAATTTTAAACTACTTTCCAGAAATTTAGAAAGAATTAACCCTGTGAATCTGTATTTATAGAAATAAATAGAAATACCCATATTTAATTCTGGTTCTCAGACATTAACCAAATATTTTGTTCTGAACAAATAAAATTCAAATCTGGGTTGAAACCCAAACAATAATGTTTTAACAATTCTTTGTCAACAATGATTTTTTACAAATTAATTGTATTGAAGAAATTTAGACAATGTCTTCCCTAAGGTTTTATAGAAAAATTTGCAAGGTTTATACAGACAAAAATTTCAATCATAGAATTCAGCACACACAGAGATTTAAACTCATCAAACAGTACAGCCAAAAGTATATAAAAAGAACAGAAGCATAAACAAACATAACAGAATTTTGAAAGGAACCTAGCGTCCTACGGCTGTAGAAGAAACCCAACTCCGATGCTTTCCTCCTCTTTTCAACGCTGAACCTCTTCTGCAACTTCTTTTCCAAATCAAAATCTGAGACCATCTTCCTAATCCCCTTGCATACCCCCCTTTCTCTGTTTTTATTTTCCCCCTTTCTACAGTCCCCTGCCTCTTCCTCTTCCTCTTCACACAAAATAGCTTTAGAATAAATTAATTTTATTCTCAGCATAACCCCCACAAGAATATCTCCAGCTTTTCTTTTTTTTTTATTTACTTTTTAAACAATAATTTTTTAATCACCACCACTTATTTCTAAAATTTAATTAAAACAAGCTTTTAGTAAATAATAACTTTTAATTAAATATAATTAAACTTCAATACTTACTATATCATAATTAATAAAATAACTTTAATTAATCTTATAAATATAAAATAATTAAATTAAATATCCCCAAACCATAATAAATTAAATAAATCATTTAACTCAAAAATCAAAATACCAAGACAAGACCAGGTCAACACATGACTCAACAACCTCCTAATGAAATGACGACTTGGGATGGGAATTCTTCCTTAACAACTCCTTTTAACAACATTGTACCCGTTGGGTTCATTTTGTGCTCGCCCTGTCCTGCCGAAGCAGGTGGAATCGAGACTTTTAATCCTGCAATATCCTGCAAACAAATAAACGTCAAGTAACATATAATCTCCACTGAAAACACACCGTGAAAGGTAATAGCGGGGTAGCAGGGCACTCGCGAGCGAGTGGTACTACTCCGTCCTTTCACCAAAACACACTGAACATGTCATCATAAACATAATATCATGGAAATACATCATCACATATAAATTTAAAGAACACCATTGCATAACGAATCAAATCATCAATGTATAATGTATCATCAAATGTCACACATAATGTAAAGAGCAGTAAGCAAGTAACTAAGAAACCACACATGATCAAATATAAATCCACCACATAGAGTATCACAGAGTATCCACAATATCAAAGAGTATCAAGAGTATCTAATGAATCAACAAACATGGGGGTATTACAACCCTACCAAGTTGGGGTAAATAAATTCATATTTGTTTTAAAAATACTATGGTTCATGTCGGTTCACCAAAATGTAGAGAAGGGGGATTCGCTACTCATGAGTCTCTTTATTCTCAAGAGATTCCCAAGGGGCGAACTACCCTAAACTACCTCAAGGAACAAAGTGAGAGTTATAGAATTAGAAAGAGTAAATCACAATGATTTTTTGGATGATAGTGCAGCATGCTATAGTAATAGAGGCGCGATGACATCTCAAATGGACCAAACACAAAGTTTATCATAGAAAATAGCAAAGTGACTATTAACAATCAGATTGCTAAGAACTTACAGAATGCGAGAGAGATAGAATGTAACAAAATTGAAATAAAGTGAAGGACAAATGATAAAGTTAAAGAGGATGAGAGATAGAAGAAGCTCATAAAAACCCAAGTAATGAAGCCTCCAACACATGAATATCTTCAATACCTGCATGCAGAAGGTCGAGAGAAAATGTTGGAGCTGTATAGGGGTTTGCCTCGGTCAAACCCCTATTTTGGTGTTCCCACCTCCGCAGATAGCCAAATAGATAGATAGAGATAATAAGAATGAAATGGATGCAAGAGTGATAAAATCAATCCCCGCTCAAGGAGGGGAACTCGTATCATAGGGATCTAATAAATCCCAAGATTCTCACAAGCACAAGGTAAGACAAATATCAGTTGCAAGGCTTAAGGAAGCCAAATGGAGAGATCAATAGAGTTGTAAGAGCAACGAGAGCTACAAAGAGCACTGTAAGAGCTTGAGAGTGATACTATAGCAAGTTGTAAAGAGATATACAAGATAAATAGCAAGATAAATATAGGAGGAAAAGGAAGGATACAAAGCTAGAAAGATTCAAAAGACCCAAAATAGATTGAAAAGATCACATATAAAGAGAGAATAGGAGGGAAAAGAATCTTACTGGGTAGTTACAAGGTGTCTCAGGCTATTACCACTGAAAAAAGGGGCTGAAAAGTGGAAAACATGCTTGAAAATGGTTGTTTGAATGTTAAAATATCATAGGACACTATCACGGTGTGCTAGTGTCCAAACACATCACACTACAAAATGGAAAGAACAAGAAAGGCACAAGGTTTGACACAAACTTGACGTGCAAAGGTAGTCATTGAAAAGGGGTCTTGAGCATCCTAAGAGGGGAAGAAGACAGATGTAGGGGCTAGAATTAACCTATACAAGTGCTAAGGGAGTGAACACTAAAGTGGATACAAGAATGTATGTGAAATTGCAAGGGGTGCAATTTTAGGACATTACACAACCTTCCATATTTTCCATAATCATCAATGTTATTCTTTAAACTAGTTATGAGTTTTCCTACCATTTGCCAACATAAATCCAATTTTTATAGGGTCTTCTATTCTTATTTTTTTTCTTTCTCTTTTCCCTTGGAAACACCTACTTTGGTGTGCTCAGAAGCAACCTCATTAGTGTGCTCAATTCTCATCTTCTCCACAATTTTGATTATTTTGTTGTGTGTTTCTTCTCTCTCAACAATCTAGTTTTTTCTTCTCTCTTCTCTCTTTAGGCTTGTCATGTTCACATTTTTTTTCTAGTTCAATTTGTTCTCTAAGCTCTCTTGTGGTTTTCTAATCTCCTTTTTCTTTTTCCATGGGTGTGGTTGATTTGGGATTGCATTAGTCCTTGTATTATTTTCCATGGTAGTTATTTGATATATTTTCTTAGTAGTCACATCTCTTCAAGGATTCCTTTTAGAAATCCTCCCCCATTCCATTATCCATCCCCTTGGTGTCTAACCCCATCTCAGAAATTATAACAACCAAGAGGATCCCGACAATGAAACTAATATTAGCAAGAAAAATAGGGAAACATATACTAGAGTTATAATCCCCAAGTACTTTCTAAATGTTGTAGTTTATACCCTATACTGATTCATAAAGGGAGCAATGGGTTTATCTGGATAGAATATCAACTAATTACCTAAATATAATAGACAATTAGACAACACAATGTAGATAGAATTTTGGGATCATTATATTATCAATATCAATAGAGTACATTCATATCTCCTTATATCTCCTCTTTACATTATATATATTTATCATATATCTTCTCCTATACTCTATATATTATAATTTATCTTCTTTCTTTGCTTATTACATTTATTCTATCCTACTCTATTATTCATATCTATCCTTATAGATATATCTATGGGATGAGACATGATCCATCTATCCTACCCCCTACCCTATATGGAATCTCTTGAATTTTATGCTCTTTGAGCTCTTTTTAACAAAATATGGTAGGATTTAATTGGTGTGGTTTGAACTTGTTTCCTTTTCCTTCCACCAGATGTCTTGGTGCACCATGATATGTGAAACCATGATGACATTGTTTTCATGTGTCACAAGAATGAATCAAAGTAAAAAAGAAGTCACAAGAAGTAATTTGAAAGATAACACCATGATATAGAAGAACATGGTGTTGGTTGTCAAAAGATGCCCCAAGGACCCACAATAAATAAACAATAAAGCAAGAAAACATGTAAGAAAAAAAAGGAGACAAAATACCCCAAGCCAAAACTAATGATCAATTGAAAACAAACAAAATGATAGTGGAGTGAAAATGATATACATCAAGGAAAAATTTGTTACAACTCCAAGAAATTATGTATGCAAGTTAGGTGGATTTGGAATGATAAATCTCATTAAAATTTGTATTGACATGTTTAATTTTGGTTTTACAATGTTGAGTTACAAAGGATACTCATTAAATTTGTGAAACAATATTTTCAATTGTTTTCCATTCATGATTTGGAAATTGATGGCCATATATTTTAAGGACCTAGGGTTATATTATTTAATCATGTAGACACATTAAGGTTAAAGTAAAAATTATTTCATAAGAGTTAAGTGTAAGATAACATTAAAATATTTTGAAAGAGTTATGGGTTTGATCAAGGTATGTTTCCCAAATCATGATTCAACACTTTTGTCATGTCAAAATCAAGGTGAAAGTGGGAAGATGACTATGAAAAGAATAAGGATTGTGAAGGGATGGGAGGGGATCTATCAAATGTAGATGAAATGGAATTTACCCTAAGTGTAAGGTTATTATAGTCAACATATAACATGATTACATATGATGCCAATTTTCTAGGTTTTCATCATGGTACTTTCCCAAGGTGCCATAAGAATCTTTTTGATTAAGGCAAAAAAGGTTTTAAAGGACTTAAAACCCTTGAACAAAAAGCTATCTAAATAGTGAACATAGAGAATCCATAGCCAACAAACAAGATTTATAGGTACCCAAAACCCATTATCAAAAAGTTGTTTAAACAGTAAACAAAGACAAACAACTACCAACCAACAAAAAACCTACAAGAAACACACAACAAAAAACATCTAAAAACCTAATGCAACTCTTTTAGAGTATTTTCCACTTCTAGCTCCTATTGGTAGAATATTTGATGGAGATCCATTAGATTAAGAAATTATTTTCTCTCCTCTTGGAAGGATTTATTTTTTCCCCTAGTAAGAGTGCTTGGCCCTTGTTGGTCCACTTTATAGGGACCTTCCTCTTGAGGTGGTGTGACCGTCTTATTGGTTGCACTGGCCTATTCTACTTATTTTTGGGTGCAGAAGTGGAAGCTACACTTTTCCTTTTCTATTGCTTAGGATTAGAAGGGCTTTTGGTAGAGGCAATGGTTTATAGTTCCTCCTCTATTATAGGATTCTCCCAAAAAGTTGTAGGTTATGTTTCATGTACCTTTGGCTTTGCTTTCTCACCAATGGTGTAGATAGCTGAGGAAATACGTGAAGTAGATGATACATATTATTCTTCTACAACCATAGAATGGTCATTCATTTCTTGTTCTTTGTTCATTTCCTCTACCTTTGGCCTCATGATATATCACTAATATTGTTGTAGGATAATTTTTTTTCCCAAGATACATTGGTAAATTGGGTTTTGAGATTCATTTTAATCAGTAGGGTGACTAAGAAAAAATGTGACAATGTAGATTTCTTTCATTTCCTCTTATACTTAGTAGACATTCTCTTCGATAGGTTATATAAAAAGTTAGGAACATTCATCAGCCTCTAGTGGAATAGGTGACTAAGGAGTTTGAAATGCACAATATACAAGAGGGATTGCTTCTCATCACATGTTAAATAATTGACTATGTAAGAAGTAAATAAATCCCACAACCAAGGAAAAGAAAGTCTTTTCATACCTTGAGTTGAAGGGTCCAAATTCTCTCTTAGTAGTGTGAAATTATTCCTTATTGTAATTGCATTAGCTCTTGATGGGAATTATTCTCCTATTCTCGGCAACCTTGAAACCTCTATTATTGTTTCTTCTAAGGAATCTACTCTTAGTCCTCTAATTGTAGCTTCATCGTTACAGTGTGTTGGAAAATTGTTGATTTGTCACTTTATTGTATTCAATTAAATGAAGAAAGTAATCTAGCCACTGAGCTTGTTGAAAAATTGAAAGACACTGGTGATCTTCCCATATCAAATTGTGTGTCATTGGTTCTCTCCTAATAATTCCACCTCCCATTTCCTCTACTAGTGAATATTGTAGCTTGATGTCTCTCTGAATTCTAGAATTTTGAAATGATACCTTATATGTGATGTCACCTTGTTTGTGTTCCTCTATATTTTGTAACTTTTTATGGCTGATGAAAGACACTTATATTTAATTCTCTTGGCTCTCAAAAAATGAAGATTGAAAATGAAAATTAGAAGTGACAAACTAGACCTTTTTCTTACCCCTCAACTTAATTTGGCTATTTGTCCTCAAATAATAGGTACAAAAAGGAAAAAGAGGATATATTTTCAAAGCATTGGAGATATTTGATGTAATAAATTTAAATGTGTGCATGCTTTTGAAGTCTAATAAAAATTAGTAGGATTTAATATCAATTATAGTTAATAAAAAGAAAAGTACTTGTGATGTAGTGATGGAAAGGTGATGCATGCAAGTGAAACTAAGTGCAATCATGCAGCTACAAGGAAAAAGATTTGAAATAATGGTAATTTAAATTGAATTAATACAAGAAAAATGTGTTAAAAAAGAAGCTTGGTGGTCGAGTCCACAAAAGGATATAAAAGTCATGGAAAATCCTAACCTGGGAATTAGACATTCCAGCAGGTGACTAACATCTTCTTATGGTCGTTCATTTACTTTGTCAAACCAGGGAACGTATACTTGAAATGGAGCAGCACTGTATGTGCACTAAGAACCAGTTTTAGTCACAATTTACCAGAAATAAATGCTTGGAAGGAATTCTACTTATGCTGCAGGAATGTAATGTAAAGTCTTCTTAACTTAAGCATAACATAATCAAAGCATAAATCATGACAAATATTACTAAGAAACAAACTATGAACTGGTCTTATGCTGCAGGAACAAACACAGGGATGGATTCCCGATGCTGCAGGAATAATATAAGACTGAGTTGGCACTAAAACCTTTAAGAATGAAATCTAACTTATAATCAACAGGAGATAAATAACTAACTACAGATACTCACTAAGTGGGCCCCCCTTAGCAAGCATCAACTATTTTATGCAAGAATTGAACTCAAAACTTCATTAGCTTTTATTCATAAACTTGGAATCATATACATTGATTGTTCTACTTGTAAGAAAACTAACACAAAACACTGTTTCTTATTATAATACTAACTTTAACACACTCTATTGTTCAATCATGCAAGAGGAACACTTATTTATATTAGAAAAGAAAATAACTACCTAACTCTAACAAAGAAAGACGTGGACATAAATGCATCCTGAAACTGGGGAACAGACTTCCCATAAATGAAGGCATATATGTTCAACACGATTAAGAGAGAATTTAGTATTCCACTCTTCCTAGATTAATGATCATTTAGATTTCCTCCCAATGACCCATTCAAAGAGTCTTCACTAGAACAACTTCCTCAATGATGTGCTGGAAATGGAGTTTACTACAAGGCCGAGATCCACTACGCTTTGACTCGTTCATGCTTCCTTCAACAACCTACGATGCACATGGCGACAAAAGTGAAAGAAAGAATGCGTGGAAAATAACACGATACACATTCATTAATCACATATTAAATCCATTTCATTATCCAAAAACCACATACATTATATCAGTCATTCGGGAGGTCAAACAGGGCAATTAATATAGACACATAGAGATGTTAAGCTGCAGGAATATAGGAATGTGTTGCTATAGGATACTACCCAATTTTAGATAGAAATCCTTTAATCAAAGAGTTAAAACAACCATCAGCAATAAGAGTATGGGTATTAAAAATACATCATAATATTCAAATTATGAGCATATTTCGAGCTCATCACTTGGTGTGATGATGGCCCATGTCCAAGAAGTTTGAATGTTGGAAAGGAAATTTTTGGTACATATGAAATTAGATGTGATGTTGTGTGTCACATGGTGGAATGGAATTGGTACATGCCGATATGGTAGAGGTGATATGTAATTTCAAATACTAGCGGATGTGGATGTAGTGGTAGTGAACTAGAGGTAGGTGTTATGGGTAGTAGAACATGTCCATTTTTATTAATGTGCCTCAAGGCTATTGCTATAATATTGGGAAATCTAGTGTGCATGTCTAAAAATAGCTATTGGTGATGCTATCTGATGCATGTGCATGCATGTGAGATGTTACTATTAGAATTTTATACCCAATGTGCATCATTAGGTGAGTTGGTTGACTCATCCACAAATGTATCACTTGATTTGTCATCCTTGCCTTTATTTTTTACATGTAATTATAGATTGGTACTTTGTATGGATTGTTGTTGCAAATTGATGAGCTATAGAATTTATTTTTCTATTGATATTTCATACTTTTATCTATGCTTTCTTCTAAACTCCAATACATTACCAAACATTTCATATATAACTTTAAATAGTTTAAACCATTTGGAATTGAAATATGTTATATTAATATGTGTATGTATGAGTTGTGAATGTCCATGAAGTTTAGTAGGATTTTATGTCTAAATTATGATTGTTAACAATGAGAGTGCTTTTGAAAATAAGGTCTAACATTTGCAACAAGACATTTGTTAACTTGTAGCAACAGTTTTCTCAACTCATAGCATAAGGATTACAATTTGATGCAAAGGAGTCAACCTACTATATTGTAACCACTTTTAGAAGAAGATCAAGGTGATCATTTAATTATTAGATCATGAATCACTAAGAAATACTTTTATCTTTCAATAAGAGAAATAGGAGAAGTCTATTCTCAATAGGATTGTGAATTATGATAGATCTATTATGATGAGCATGTTTTTTGTTATAAAAAATTAAACTTGTTGAGTATAGAGTCCTTGTTTGATTTTCATACACTTATTCCAATAGTTATTACTTTATGTTTTGAAACTTAGTCCTTTTCTTATTCTTGAGGAAGAGTTGACATATGTTTTTAGTTTTTTTTTAGTTCACAAATAATTAGACTCCCTCGTGGACCCTATATAGTGTGGAACCTTGTAAAGGTGGAGATCTAGATCATATATGTGATACATTGAATAAGATTTCTAAGATAAATTTTGTTCAACAATTTTGTGTGATTAAGATGTAATAAATAATGAATACTTTGATAGCATGTTTTTTTGAGTAAGTGATTGAAGAATTTTTGTGGAAACAACTCAAGTAGGAAACTTGTGGTATTGTTGAAGTACTTTAATTTAGGTTGATAGATTATATTATGCATTGTGAGTTTAATTACATTATGATTTTAATTTATAGTTTTTAGTTCATGTGATTATGAATAATGCATTATAGTTTTGAATTAGAATATATAGATTGATGCTTTGTTTAGTTCTTTGGAGGTTAATGAAGTTGGGACATACTATAGTATAATGGTTAACTGGTTATAGTCTTACCCATTAGTTACTTGTAGAAAATGGTAGTTATTTGTACTCCTTTACTCTATTATGAGAAATAGAAGTTTATTTTGATTAAAATATTTTACTATATTTATGTGTGTTTCGTTCACCTATACTCAACTAATGTAGGATGTTTTAGAATCCATGAATGCATATATAATATTTCCAACACTATTTGAATTTTTAAAACTCCCTGATTGATGATTTAATGAAGCCCTCTCTTGAGTGATGAACTGCTTAGTCTAAGGATCCTTAGGCTCACTAATCCATGTGCATAACCATTAGCACCAATTAATTAGACATTAGAGGAAGCTTGACATTTTTCGTGTCATTGTCGAGGATGGTGCTAACTTCAGGATTCTTCTATGTGTTTAAAATTCTTTCTAATCTTTCATAGTACAACAAGTCTTGTTTTTAACATTAGGACCAATAGATATTTAAAAATGAATAGAAAACCATTTACTAATAGTGTGTAGAGACCACTAATTCAAAGAGCCAAAATAATTGTATGCAGAGGCAGAGAGATGCCTTGGAAAGATTTCTCCCTTCAACTTACGAATCATTTGAGGTCACAAGTGAAAATTGTGAACATATAGAGGGTATTATAGAAGAAGAACTATCCCTTACACCAATAGCTACCCCAAACACTGTGGAGGCTTCCAAAAGGCATTTTGACACCATGGGTGATGCAACAGTTGATGATCTAGTAGAGAATGTCACATTTGAGTTTCCTATAACCAACCAAGAGAGGGTTGTTGCACTTAAAAACATACCCCCTTTAGCATTACCTATTTTCTATGGGCTATTTATAGAATACCTAAACACAATTCTATTTGAGTTTGATTTGTTGTGTGGGAGCTATAACTACACAATAGATTCCCATTAGTTCAAATTAGTTCCAACCACATTAAAGGATGTTGCACTATGCTAGTTTATGGGGTTGGTAAGGAATGTTGTTCCAAATTGGGAGACAATAAAGACCAAATTCTTGGAGAAATATCAAGATTACTATAGAGGTACAAACAAAAAACGGGATGACATCTTTATGATGTCACAAAAATAAGATGAGTCATTGGAAGATTATGTTGAGCGATTTCAATTTTGTCTCAAGAAATCACATCAAAACAGACTCTCTCCCAAGTCATTAAAATTGGTCTTTTTAAGGGGAGTACATGAAGATTGTATATAAGCCCTAAATATCACAGGAAAGGGAGGTATCTCTTAACTAACTTTTGATGATATTTGCAAGGCATGTAGAAACTACTCTAGATCATTCATCAAGAAGACCATGGGAGACAAAACCTTTTCTCTCAACAAGATATCCACTTTATTTTCAAGGGTAGAACTTAGTAGTCTCCTTTCCAACATAAAGGAGGACATCATTATCCACTTGTCTACCCAATTGGATACCCTCCATATAAAAAATAATAAGGAATAAGCAACGGAAACCCTAACAAAATTTTGTCCACATTGCCACCAGAAGAGGATAAATTGCAAAGGCAAAAATTTAGCTAGCATCTCTTAAGAAAAATAAGGGAATCCAAAATTCCATGCCCTAGAGGATGAACAAGGCCAAGTGTTTTACATTTCTCAATGAAAACCAAGATAAGGTATGCCTCAAGATCCCTTATCCTACAATATGTCATTTCCAAGTAATGATTCAAACTTCTCATTTAATTGGAACCATCAACCCTAGACTAATGTGCAAAATCCAATACCCAAATAAACCAATTGAACTCAACAATAAAAAGAGATATGGCCACCACAACCTTACTAGACATCAAATTACAATTCATAGGGGCCACCTTAATAAAATAAATGGTCATCATAGTGGGGTAGAGGTCAACAATGGATAAACCAAAATATAAGTTACCCACAACCACAACAACCTACCTTAATGCCAAATCTAATCATGGCTACACCACCATAGCCAAGAGAACCTCAACTTCCAGCATAACCTACACCTAACCCTAACAATAAGCATTTTCAATAGTCTTATACTAATGAGATCATCTAGTACCCTACCTATGGGGTTGAGGTGAGTGATGTCCACCTCTGTTCAAGGAAAATGCTAGATGGGCCTCCATCTCCTCACATCATAGAGTTGATTGATGAGAAACTCCTAGAAAAAATTAGGGATAGATAACCCAAAAAACCTAAAAAAATTAAGTTAACCCAACCAACATAAGTCCAAAAGCACCATTCCCTAAAATACTAAACATACAAAAGCATTATACTGAAGCTAAAGCTGGCCTATTAGGCCAACCTAGAAATGTTTGCATAAAAATACCCTTGATTTAGGAAATTAAGGAAGTTCCAATATATACAAAGACCATGAGAGAGCTATGCCTTAAGAATTCAAGAAAATGGACCCTCAAATCATGCTAGGAAACATAGTTGTACCTAAATATGCAAACCTTGGGAGCCATGTGGTAGATGTCTAAATCAATGGAAATCTCATCAAAGACAAATTAGTTGACCTAGGAGAAACCATAAAGAAAATTCAATTAATGGATCTCTAACCTACGCCTACTATTTAGCAATTAGTAGATAGGTCAATAGTAAAACCAAATAGTATTATACAAGACTTGGTTATTACATTGGACAAATGGGAATATACTACAGACTTTATGGTGTTACAACCTAAAGAAAACCTTGCAAGATACCCCTTAATCCTAGGGAGACCTTGTTTAGCTATTGCAAATGCATTCATAGGGTGCAAGTTTGATAATATGATCATTTGGAAATGTGACCAAAAACTAGTCCTTTACCCACCTACATAGTCACATATAGATTTGGATCAAATTGTATGGTCTACCCTAGATGAGGATGATCAATATTCATTACAAACACTAATGACCATTAAACTTATTCCTATGTTGGAAACCCAATATGAAGATGAATTCCTTGCAAACATTATTCATAACTCTTATGGTAAGGACCCACAACAATACAACTGTCTAATATGCTTACATGACCCTTGGTAGAACATAATATTTGCAAATGCATTTGAGTATACTTCTCATATTTTTCATATATTACTACCCCATAATTACAATTCCAATTTAGTGAGCCTTGGCACTTCCTCTATTAAAACATCTTCCTTGACCATAGAGATTACACTAGGTAGGATATTAAATGTCAACAATCAATTGACAACTACACAATAATCTTCATTGTTAACCATGTTGCAAGCACACACAATTGCATTCACATCAAACTATCATGACATGAAAGGAATAGATCCTAACCTATCCACTAATAGAATTTACATTAATGAAGGCTACAAACTAGTGAGGTAGCCTCAAAGAAGAATGAACCCAATTATACATAACATAGTCAAAGTAGAATTACAAAAGTTGATAGATGTCATGTTCATTTATGCAATATTTGACAACCAATGGGTATCTCCATTAGTGATCATGCCTGAAAAGGGAGGAAAATAGAGGGTATGTGCTAATTATCGAGAATTGAATGCAACAACTAGAAGAGACCACTCCCCCCTTCCTTTCATTGATCAAGTGTTGGATCAAAATGGCTCAAGAGAACCAAGACAAGACAACATTTACCTACCCTTGGGGTATGTATGCTTATTTTTTCTTGCTATTTTGGTTATGTAATGCCCCTACCATATTTCAAAGGGTAGTCTTAAGTATATTCTCAGAATTTTCTCATGATTCCATGGAAGTCTATATGGATGAATTTATAACCTATGGGAATACTTATGAGGAAGTAGTGACAAATTTGGAGATAGTTTTGCAAAGATATCAAGACCACAACCTTTACTTAAGTCATGAAAAATGTTTCATGATGATGAATGAAACAGTGGTCTTAGGACACTGTGTTCAACAAGGGGATACAAGTAGACCCAAACAAGATTGAATTAATTTCCACATTGCTTGTTCCTAAGAAAAAAAAAGGATTTCAGAAGATTTCTTGGTCATGTTGGTTACTATAGGAGGCTTATCCAAGACTTCAACAAGATTGCAACACCATTACTTTTTCTCCTATCTAAATATGTGGAATTTGACTAGACCCATGCTTTCAAAAATTCCTTTGAAGCCCTTAAAGAAACACTTACTAATACTCCAACCTTGAGAGGACCAAACTATACTGTATATGTCTAAAAATGGTCATGATTAAGCTTGTTAATTAATTAAATATGAATTATTTAATTAATTCCCCTAAAGTCATCTACATATAAATAAATTTAATTATTTATTTATATTGTTCATTTTATAATTCTTCTACCTTAATTAAATAAAGAATTTTATTTAATTATTGACATTTCCCACATTCCTCTTAATTAAATTAAATAAATACGATTATTTATTTTAATTATCATGTCATTCTAAATCTTGAATATTTTGAATATTCAAATAATGGAATATTCTCTTCATCCCAAAATCAAATTAAATATTAAATATTTAATTTAATATTTTCCTCTCACCCTAAATTCGTTTCTAAAACATAATTAAATATAATTTATTTAATTATGCGAGTTTCTATATCCATCTTCACTTACAAATTAAATAAATTTATTTTATTTAATTCTAACTCATTCTAAACTCGCTCTTCGAAACGGAAATTTCCCTTTGGATCTCAATGATGGAAATTGAAGGAAAAGGGAAACCTTCTATCTCCCTCTCCACTTTCAAAAATCTTCCACCGTCCTTTCTAAAACTCTATAAATGTCGGTGCAAATCCAAGCCTTGGTTACCTACGCATACATATGAAAATGCACGAACATACATGCAATCAGCTTATGCAATCACAGCCTTTTAGCATCATAGCAATACTTTCATCTTAGCATAGCCTTGCATTTAGCATAGTGTACATTTTAAAATCTCATTCTTCAGCTATTCATTTTGTTGAAGCTTGATCTGCTGATCTGAGAGCCATTGGAAACAAAAAAAACGCTGGAGTTAGAGAGAGATAAGACGATTTGATTTCAGGGAAGCTGCAGTAACAGTTTGCTTATTCTGTTTTTCTTTTTCATTTTTTCTGATTTAATGTCTTATTGATATGTGTTTGAATTTCATTTAGATTGATCATATTTTCATACACACATATACAATACCTTTGCATATACACATTGATGCATATGATTTGAAATTAGGGTTGTTTTAGGATACAAAGAAGGAAAACAAGAATATTTAATCTATTATATCAACAAGAATCTTCAAGGTGTTGAGACCAATTACAGTCACTGAAAAGTAAATGTTGGCAATAGTCCATGCCATCAATAATTTTAGGTACCGCACCATAAGATACTCTTTATTGATTCACATAAACCATACATCAATCATATATCTAAAGAATAATCCAATTGTTGGAGGAAAAATTGTAAGGTGGTTATTTCTACTCCAAGAGTTTGATATCATAATTATGGAAAAACTAGGTAAGGCTAATATATTAGATGAATTTCTCTCAAGATTATCAGAAAAATCAATAAAGGATATTGTGGATGATTCATTTCCTAATGAAAGCTTATTTTCCCTCTTTGTCCATACACCTTGGTATGAAAACATAGCCAACTACCTAGTTGCAAGGAAAACATCACCACATCTCTTACCAAGGTAAAAGAGACATCTAGTTGAGAGAAGTTTTTCTTATTCATGGGTAGCTAGATATATGATTTGTACAAGGAAAAATAATATAATGAGGAGGTGCATTCAAGAGGATGAAGTCTATGAAATTCTAAATACATACCATGATGAACCTTATGGAGGAAAGCTCCCAAAATTTTGAACACTAGTTACTATTGGCCTACACTTCACAAGGATGTTGTCAAGTACACAAGAAGGTGTGATAGATGCCAAAGGATGGGATGGCCTACTAGGATTGATGAAATGTCACTTCAACCACAACTAGTCATTGCACCATTTGACAAGTGGGGGCTATATTTTATTGGTATTATAGCCCCAACATCAAATAACAAGGAATATATCTTGGTATGTACAAATTATCTAAAAAATTGGGTGGAGGTAAAATCCTTACAATTTGCAATAGATGGAAATGTTGCTAAATTTCTCTATGAAGATAAATTTACAAGGTATGGTGTTCCTAGAGAAATAGTGAAAGATCAAGGGCCCCAATTCACTTTTGACCTAATAAAAAAATTAGTAAAAGAATATGAGATCAAACACAATAAATATACACCCTATCATCCACTAACTCATTTGACTACAAAATTCAATGAAAATGTCTGATGAAATATGTATAATTTGATGTATTGTAGGGTGCTTGTAAAATTTGATGTGTAATTTTCAAAATTTTAAAAGTTTATCCCCAACGTTCATTGAAATTTTGATTGTCAGTTTTGTCAAAATTTCAACAAACATGAAAAATAAGAAAAAAATCAAATTGTGGCTGACATAAAGAAAAGTGAGTTCGCTGATTTATTGTGACAGTGTTTTTCTCTACTTGAGACAATTTTGGAGAACTAAGGACGATTTTCTTGGGAAAAATCAGAAAAAAATCAAGAAGATATCGCCAGGGTTGAGGGTAGTCATTGTCTTTTTGCAAAATTCAGTTTTGAAGTCCAGATTTGTAGTTCCAGGTTTGAAAATCATATTTTAAAGCAACATCTCATTAGATTTCATTTTTAGAGGTTTAGGGTTTTGAGAATTTCATGTCCATATTTTGTTGTGTGGAATCACTATAAGATCACAACCAAGGAACAGATTCTTGTGACTGTAATTATGTGATCCATAACTCTATTAGTCATGTGGCATAGTTGTGTTATAACAAATACATGATGCATTCATGTGTGACCCAAGTTTAATGTGGCTATGTTGTGATAGAAATGGAGGTACTCATATAATGTAGTTAATTCAGGTTGTATAATGCAGGTGTCAATCATCATTGGGTGCATTCAGGTTGTCTCAAGTTTAACAGGTTAGGATGTAATTATAGCATGATCGAAGAGTGATTACCTCTTGCTGCAATAAAGAGCCTATAACTCTGGTTGATATGCAGAGTGGTTGTGTTATATCAATTATGTAGTGCATTCAAGCACAACCCATGTTTAATGGGCTATTCTAGAGAGTGATCAAGATTTTCTAGACCTTATGAATGTTACTTAAAAGTTTATAACTTAAACTACAAACCAAGTTTGTTACATACTTTAATGCAATCTTGGGTTACCACAAACTATAATAATGTGATATGTTAATAACCATTATGGAAAGTATTAAAGCAAGACCCATGCTATATAGGATACATTTCCTTGATCAGGTTTACATACCTTAATTATCAAACACAAGCTTCCCACACACTCTAGGATACAATCCAAGATCATACCACAACTTTTTCAAGACAACTAATTTTCTGGCCCAAGATTTAAGGTTTTTTTTTAATACTAACAGAAGCATTGGTAAGAGCATGATTAGGGTACAAACCCTAGGCCTTGTAGAAATATAAACAATAACTCTAGCAGATTAGTGAGGTTGCAATACCAGAAAGATTGAGACATTGTAGCTAATAACAAGCACACTATGTAGCTTAGTGAAATTTTTAAATGCAATCTACGGTAAGAAGAATGACAATCACTTGAGATGTGACAGTCAAAAAGAGGCTGAGCAGTGACAAGATAATAAAGCTCAAACCTTGCATAGTAAAGTGGAGATTTTAATGATGAGTTTTCTTACCCCCTTGTTGACCTTAAGGGTTTTTCAAATGCTTTTGGTAGTGTTAGATAAGGAAAATGCAATTAGGGAATGACTCCAAATGAAGTAACAGTGGTAATCATAGGTTCAATGTTTCTTCTTAGCCATTAATGTATAATAGAGGTAGTGGATTGCATGTTTGAGCAGTGTTTTGAGACTCATCAAAGATGGGAGAATAGTGAATAATACCTTGTGGACTATGAAGTAGTGTCAATAAGGTTGAAGGAATCTTAAGATCTACAATACCATGAAACAATGAGTCCCCTATAGTAAGTAGGCAATCTATAGGGCATAGTTTGATTTTATAGAAGGATGCTCATGAAAGGAATCTTCAAGTGATAGTGAGTGAGTTGTTTGAGATTGTAGCTGAGGGTGCAATACCCAGTCTTAAAGGAAGTTAGCAAAGCAGTAAATGTGCAAGAAAATTAAATCATACACAACAAACAATTCACAATGTTATCTTACATAATGCCTTGAGTTTGAAGACAAAAATCTCATTATATCTTGATGAAAGTGGTGACCCTGATGGTCAATCATTGGCAACCATGATTTTAAAACATGCTATTGTGCTTATAGAGGAAACATTTTAAGCAAGGTAGTGAGTGGTGGTTTGGAAAAATAGTAGGTGTGAAGGACTTGCTTTATATGCATACTATGCAGTCCAGCTTAAGATACCATTCTTAGAAGAGATTGAAGGCGGATTATGGAACTCAAGGGTTACCATGAAAAGGATTAAAGCAAAGATTGAGATCTATTTAAAAGCCACGGTCATGAAGATATTAAAGATGTCACATGCAAAACCCTAGTAGTGGGAGTAATGAATACAGTGCTAAAGAGGATAGTGTGCTAGGGAAAATTTAGGAGATATCTATATTATCTAATTACAGGGAAATACATCATTTATTTATTTTTTTAATTAAAAGAAATCATTCTAAAGCCTATATAGGATACATTGATACTTCAAAAGCCTCTGAAGAAATTTGAGATTATGCAAATATATGTCAAGTAAATACCTAGATTACAAATAATAGCGGGAACAATGTAAGATTTGTTGAGCAGAGCAGGAATGAGA